>MU752734.1:0-14649 GCA_026770625.1 Nicotiana glauca | reverse complement strand
ACTAAAACAAAATCAATAAAACAATCATGTAAGGACAAACAAAAAAAAACAATAAATGAAGGGTAAGGTAGTGACAAACCTCAAAAATAATAATTTTTTGAATCTAAAAATGCTTAACATCGAGAAATGGACAGTGATAACCTCGACGGAACCGTGACAGAATTCAACAACGGAGCTAACGGACAGCTCGAAACCCAAATAAAACCTCAATCAAACTTCACGAGCCGAGATCGAAACAGAAGTCAGAACTTTCTATTGAACAAACTCAAGCAGAAAGCAGAAGTTCAGGGGTCGTTTTTTTTGTTGTTTGGTCTCTTGGGATATTAAAATGTTTGGCTCTTTCGTTGGTTTTCTTAAGGGCGGTGGCTCATTTTTTGTGAAGTTGAGAAGAGAGAAGAAATTAACGGCTGCCTTAGTTTTGAAGATTTTTCTTTGGCCGCTGTTCTTAGCTTTTTTCTTTGTGAAGAAGATGAGGATCGTCCTCTAGGGATGGCAAGCGGTGCGGGGCGGGACGGGTGCGGGGCGGATTTTCTCTTAACCCGCAAAATTTCAACCCGTTCCGTCCCGTCCCGCATAACAGTTACACCCGCATTCACCCGCCCCGCATCCACACCCACGTCCACCCGCCCCGCCCCGCCCCACATAACTGTTTTTCTTCACTTTGTTAGTTTTAAATCTTTCACCATGGCTAATGTCTCCACTATCAATTCTTTTCAAATTGTATCACGAAGATTTATGACTATAATGACGTTAATTCGAATTTTTTTACGTTTATCCAATCTAGGAATTTTAGCAATTTTGAATGTTGGATGAATTTGTAATGGTTTTACATATTTCTATATTTTAATTTGTCGTTATTTCGGATGTTTGTTTGTACTTTCTTTAATTTTGGAGTACTTTTTAGTAGATAAATGAATTGTGTTTAAGTATATTTTACCAAACATATTATATTTAAATTATAGCAATAATGAAAATTAAAGAGTGGAAAAAGTAAAGAATTGAAGCACTTCAGTACTATTTTTGAAGCACTAACTGACATGAAATTCTTTTCAATTTCATCTTTAGAAAGCCAGAAAATTGAGTTTCCATCTTTGATGAAGTTTTTAAACCCGCACCTGCAGCGCACCCGCATAGATTTAATTTCTTTTTATTTTGACCTGCATCACACCGCACCACACCACACCCACATATGTTTAAACTCGCCCTGCCCCGCATGTGTCTAAACCCGTACCGCCCTGCACCCGCACCGTCCCATTGCCATCCCTATCTGTTGTCACACCTCCTTTTTCACTACACCTGCATGGGTATAAAGGAGTTTTTCCAATTAAAGGGCAATCGAAATGGGATTTGTTCATTAAGATTCAGAGTCGCCACTTGAGAGATTAATGGTGTCCCAAGTCACCGGTTGAATCCCAAACCGAGAAAAGTATGACTCTGTTAACAGTTCACGAACCAGAAATCCGAGTAAGGAATTCTGTTAACCCGAGAGAAGGTGTTAGGCATTCCCGAGTTCCGTGGTTCTAGCACGGTCGCTTAACTGTCATATTTGATTTATCTGATTTTAAAACATGCATTAGCTTATGTGCCTTTTTAATTTTGAACCGCTTTTATTATTATTATTATTATTTATTTTTAACAAGAATTGCAACGTTGTGAAAACGCGTTTCAAACCACGTCACATCAATGCACCCGTGGTTGTCAACATATTTCGACTCCGTTGAGATTTAAATTTGGGTCGCATAAATGTGCACCCGAGTTTAGGAATGTAATATTATTAAAGGCGCGCCTAAAGAGACTAGCACGTATTTATCTTTGGGGAGGGTCGTGAAATTCAGTAGACGGCCCATCCCGAATTCTAAATATTTTATTATAACCATTCGTTGAGGGCCCCGCAATTTATGCGTTTTATTTGATGAGGCTTGTCTCATTTATTAATTAAAGGTCAATCCTAAAGCAATCTATAATTTTCTACTTAATTTATCTCTAAGAATAAAAAAAATAGCCCTAGTTAATTAATATGTGTGAAAGGTCCAAAATTTCCATAATACAGTTTCAAACAATCAGGCCCAAGAGCTTAACAAGGGGAGCAAGTCATTTTTAGCAAACAACCTAAGCTTCATTATTCAGAAATTCTGGGCCCATAACAGTTCCTAGACCCAATATCAAATTATTGGCCTGTCGATTACCACGGCCTGGGCAGTCCAGGCCTTGTGCCAAAGCTCAGACAAGATTTATTGCGTAGCAACTATAGGTTATGTACACTAATTCAAGTATTTTACTAGTGAGAGATATTCAAGCTATGGAGAACACCAATGATTATAGTGAACTGGGATTATTCAAAGTGATTATCATTTATTAGCGCAAAGCAAACTATTAGCGTGCTATTGTCATCATCAGCCTAAGATCGACATTATATGAATCTGAAAGTTTACACAGTCCAGTTAGGTTCAATTAACATAGAATGCTACAATTACCTAATCTAGCATGTGAAACAACGTGATGAGAAACAACTAATCTACCAGAACCTGTAGCTTCATGTTTTATATTTAAACTCCATGTTTTAGCCTGTGCAATGAGCCACTAACATTAATTATGCTAAAGCTGAAATCACAGCTATACAGTTGATCAAAACAAAGTTCACATAGTCTAACAATCCATTATTTAATTACAGAACATAAGCAAATCTAAACAGTCAATTCAGTTTAACTGCAATTCTGCTCATACAGTCCAATGCCTTAATTACATATATAGATCTATTGAGGTTCATGAAATTACAAGACACCTAACATGAAAACTAATGGAAAACAGAGCCAAAGCTGCATGTTCAATTCATATCCAACTGAGAGGTTATGTGTCGTGTACCTGGAAGTGGAAATTTAATAAGAAGAAGAGATCAACAGTAGCTCAGACACATCAGATCAATAAACAATCAACCAGAAACAAATGCACAGCCCAAATTTAAATGCAAACGAGCTCCAGTACTCCACGAGCAGTAATAAAACCAATTGAGAGTCGAAATGGTAGTGCTAAACCCAGAAACAGTTGATAGATGAAGAGAAAATACCAAAACCAACCCAAGAAGCCTTAAATAACTCCAAACTGACTCGAAATAACAAACCAGAGCAAACTTCGAATTCCAGCAACCAAACAACAGGAATTTTCAGGCAGAACTTATCAATTGATCTACAGAACCACAATAGAACAGATTTTTTTTTGTATTTCTATGACCTTTGTATTTTTTTTTTTGATTTTTCTAAGATGAAAAAGAGAGTTTCAGATCTGGAGTTTGAATCGGAAATTCAAAATAACTTTTGGAAGCTTAGGACTATTTTGGGGGGAATTTTTGGCTGAAAAAAAAAGTTCTTCAACAAGGCACTACCTACTGCCTTTTATAGGCAAAACTCAAGAGGAACTTCAGATTTTTAGTTTTTCTTCTAAGGTCCTTCTTTAATTTCAGTTTAGTCCCTGAGTTTTTAACTTGGGACACAAGCAACTACCACTATCAATCTAAACTTTTAACTACCACCCCTCCTAGAAGCTTCTAGTAATTCCAAAATTCAGTCCCCAAATGAAATCCCCAAATTAACCCTTTATTAACTAATTAGACTAAGGACTGACGAGCTAACTCTAATCAACTAAACTAAGCTATATATACTCAACTATAACTAGAAGTTAACTAACTAAACCAAGCATTAATCATAGAATTTTGTTCAATTATTAACCAATTCAATCAACAATCAAAAGTAAACCATTATCAGCTATTAGTCTAACAGAATTAAGACCAGAAGTTGAGCTAAATCAGAAAACATTTAAAAGACAACTACTAAATTAAACTAATCGGAACGAATAGCTAACAGGCGATAATTAAACAAAAACCAATCGAACCCTCAGCCTTAAATAATCATGCAAACTAATTACTATCAAAATCATTCTAGCACTCTAATTGAATCCACATGCTAGCAAGAAAAACAAGGATAGAAGAGTAACTGAAAAAGAAAAAAAAAGAAAGGGAACGAACTTACTAAAAACAAAATCCGGCCAGTTTCACAATGCAAATTCAATTAACTCCGGTAGGAATTGAACGCTATCAATCACAGATTCTTTATGAGGAAGGTCCCAGGATCAGGTGGTATCAATTTGGAGAGATTTGGGGCAACTAGGGTTTTGGCCGGAAAACCTTCGATTTAATATTCGAGGCATTTTAGTCATATTCGAGGGAAGGGACTTATGTATTTGAGATGAGGAGGCTGAGGAGAATCTACGGTGTTAATTTGGCGGCCATTGGCGTAACTGGCGTCGTGGCCGGAAAAGCTTTGGGGGAAGATTCGACGAGCTGGGCCAGGATTTGAAAGAAACGGATAGCATATCTGGAAAGAGGATGATCAGGGGAAGCTGGGGTGTTATTTTGGTGGCCATTGGTGGTGGTGGCGTTCACTGGTAGCGGCTCCACCGGTGGTGTTACAGAGAGGAGATACGAGGAAGGCAAGATATGTTTTTAGGGTTGAATTATTTTCGGACATTCATATGTAATGTAGAGATCAATCGTGGTCGTTGGATTAAAGGGCATGGATGGCAAAGATTGCATGACACCCAAAACGGCGTCGTTTCACGCCTATGGGAGCTGGACCGGTTTGGCCAGGATTGGGCCTGGGTGATTTGGGTCATCCGAATAAACCATCTCCTTTTAATTGTTTTTTCTTTATTCCCTTTATTTATTTTTTGTATTTCATTTTGTATTTTTTTCCTTGATTGTATAAAAATGCAAAAAATTAAAATAAAACCTAATTTATTTTCAAAATTAAACTAATTAATCCTTAAAATTATTTTAAAATCTATTTCGTGACAAATTCAACAATTAACAATTAAAAATACAAAAGTGGACTATTTTTGTTATTTTCTTTATATTTTGTTCTAAAAATAAATTTACTCCTAATTAATCCTAAAATATGAAGTTAAATCCTAAATGCAAATGTCAAGTATTTTTTATATTTTCATATGAATTAAAATGCATAAATAAAATGCAAACAATTAACAAAAAATGCAAAATAATAAAAGAAATCATTTTATTTGAATTTTTGGGACTAATTCATATATAGGGCAAAAATCACGTGCTCACATCTGTACACCCCCAGTAAGCACGGGTACCCATTGTGATATGTGATATAGTCCGGGGGGCTGGTATTGTTCTGTGACATTGCCCGAGGGGCTGATTCTGTTGTTACTGTGCCTGAGGGGCAGTTATTGTGTGTTTACTTTTTAGTTGTTTTCCCTATATATTGTTTAACTATTTAAAGGATGTTTATGAGATTTCACTGCTTAATTATATTTATCGATTTTGCTATGCCTCTTTTAGCTTAAAGTTGTGCCTTACGTGGTTTTATATTGCTCAGTCTTCATTTATTTTTATTACCACTAAGTTGGAAGTACTCACTTTACTCCCTGCACCTTGTGTGCAGATTCAGGTATTTCTGAACCCGGTAGCGGGTATTGGTTGCTCAGAGGCAGAGTAATCGGAGTTTAGCAAGGTAGTTGCCCGACGTTCGCAGCACTGCTTTTCTCCCTCTCAATTTCATTAGACTGTATTTAGTGCATTTTTGACTCTAGTTGTATTCGGACCTTAGTAGATGCTCATGACTAGTGACACCCCGATGTCGGGCTGTGTTGGGTTTGTTTTTCCGCAAATTATACTGTTAGCCGCTCATTTTTGAGATTTTATCATGTTTACGATTTAATACTTGTTATGTTACTTCTTAATATTGGAATGGGACTATTTCGGTTGGCCTTATCTTCAAAAGAGGCGCCATCACTTATGAATCCGATCCGACAATCCAAAAAATTATCTGATCCAATTGAATTCCTACTTGATCCTTGGCTGAATGAGCTTGATTAGTAGAGTAGTACACTACGAAAAAACCTATGGTGCATCTGTTTGTTGTTTATGAAAGTGAGTGAATTCTTTCTATCTTGAGTTCTTGATTGTTCTTAATTTTAAATCTCTATTGTTATGTGAGGACACTTGATTCATGAGGGAAAGGTGTTGTAGTAAATCTCTTGTTAGAGTAAGTGAGCGGGTTGTAAATAATATGTGGTTCTTGTAAGTCAAATCTTGAGACGATGATGTTACATTATTGTGCTTAGTCTATTTTAAAAATCCTTGGTATGATGAGTTATGAGAGTTGTTTAATAAGGTTGTGTCTATATGAAGTGTAGTTTGATTGCTCGAGAACGAGCAATAGTTTAAGTGTGGAGGCTATAATTACGTGTCTTAGTCGCTTATCACACTTTAATTTACTGTACTTTAATTGAGTTTGAGCTTTAATTGCTAGTGTTGTGCACTTATTTTGTATTTTATGCCTTGTAGAAGTGATTATGATTGATATAGATGTTATGGAGCTAATTCAAGCTATTTGGAGCTTTGAATTTTGAGTAAAATCCCAAGGTATTAAGCCGATATTGCGTTCGGGGGTCGAGGACCAAGTCTAGACGTCAAAAAATTGAGATTTGAAATTCACTCTGAGAGAAGTCCATAGCTGCGGCCTGTGGGGCGGCGCGTGGCGCGCCATGGCTGCCTAAATTCTATCCGAATTAATATTGGATCGGATCGGATTTTAAACTTTGGATCAGATAATTTTTTGGATTGTCGGATCGGATTGAATCAAAATTGTTGGTTAGGACTTAGGACCATTCATCTCCTAAAACACCATTCAGTTAGAAAATATCATTCATCTCCTAAAACACCATTCAATCAGAATAAAAAAATTGAGTGAATAAAAATCATTCATCTCGTAAAACACCATTTAATCAGATTGAGATTCACTATTGTTGGTTGTGGAATCAGTTGAAGCATCACTTTCGCCAAATTTTTCAACAATTTGAAGTTCATTCGGAGTCTCTGTCTCATTTTCCATCTACCAAAACAAAAAAAATCAAAGTAAAATCAAAAGTTAAAGAATAGAACATGAAAGAGACATAAAAGACAGAAGAGAAGAGAGGCGGAAGAAAGAGACATGAAAATCAAAGTAAAATCAGAAGTTTGAGACTTTAAGACTCTTTAGTCTTCCCTGAATAGAAGAGAGGCGGAAGAGAGGCGGAAAAATCTAAGTGAGTGAGGGGGTGTGTAAAAAATGAATAAGCTTAACCTTAAAATTTAGTGTAGTATTTATATAGGTACTTATAATTTCGGATTTCGGATCGGATCAGATTAAAATCATACCAATCTGAATCCTCTGAAATCCGAAATTCGAAAATTCGAAATTGAGTTTATTGGTCGGAATAAAAGAACACAATAAAAAAGAAGCCCAAACAAATCTGACAATTGATTTTAAAGTTTCATATAGAATACATAGTCAACAATAAAAAAGAAGCCCAAACAAATCTGACAATTGATTTTAAAGTTTCATATAGAATACATAGTCACTGGCCGCTGGTGGTAGATACCTCTTCCAATTCACTGTTTTTCTTGAATCCTCTGAATTTTCTTATCGCTTACAGTTTATTTATAGGAGTACTACTTTTTGAAGAAGAAAATGAATGAAGATTAATTGCCACCATTATGCTAAAATTTGTAACCTTCCCATAACGAAGAATGTGTCGTTTCAAATTGCGGCCATTATTTGTATTAATTGTTGCAGCCGTTCCATTCTTTTTGGAAGAACATGATTTTTGGGAACATAAATTGTAATACTAAATCGAAGTTGTTATAATGTAGATAACATAATAAATGGAAAATAATAGGGGAAAAGCTAGAAAAAAAAGGGAAAAGGAATCAATGATGTATCTCTACCTTTTCCTAATTTAATATTCATAATTAATGTATATAATTAAATATGTAATTCAATTTCAAATTTTCCTCCTCTTCCCTTATTTAAACTCATACCAATACGGAGATTATACTAAAAATAGGATGAAAGTCCATAAAAACAGGAAAAAAGATAAATAAGAATGCTCGCTTTAGAGGACTGCCACATTATCCCGCCAATTCCCAGCTTTATATAGATATATAGATGTGCACTCAATAATAATTGTATCATAATAGTCTCTGAGTCTGGGTTCACACACATATATTTAAATAATTTTGAAGAAAAATAATATTATTATACATGATATAAGGAGATAGAGTCATACCCCTTAAATTGGATAGGCCTCTGCGTGCATATACACACATGATATATATCATGCGCCTACTAATCGTCTTCTTGTGGGAAATAGTTAGTTTGTGTTCCGTCTGATTTTCATGGATTTGCCTGTATTTCTTTTCTTCGAATAAAACACGGTTTTTTTCAACTCTAATTGGCACGAATTAAAGCATTCAGGTATCATTTTCTTTTCTTAAAATTGTATGTCTTTCAAGAAGTTGAGTTACAAGTTTTATACACTTTGAATATGGAAAATGCGAATGAGAAAATCTCTTGGAGCAAGTTGAATTGCACTGAGCGTGTAACAAAAAAATTTACTACATCTTTTTTAACAAATTGGTAAAGGTAAACGCATTGTGAGTAGGGATTGGGTTATGGGTTCATGATTTTCACCAATGAGGTGTTGGTAATATGTGTTCGAAATGAGAAAATTGGACAAGTAGAGAAACATTAGTTTAATAAACAAAACAGAAAAAATAATTCCGAGCCCACAAGTTGTTTGTGTATCCTTAAGGAATTTAATTCCCTCACTTTTGCCAAAGGTTTTAGATTAATTCCTCCCAGGATATAACGGAATGACTGTTCTGTAATACTGGCAATCGAAATTACAGAATTTCAGCGAACTCAACAGACGGAGCAAATCACACGTGATACTTATGTTTATTTGAAAATAATGCAACAATATATAGAAAAAAGGATAGAAGTTTTTAGATTTTTCCATCTCTCAAAAATGAGGCCAAGCCTCTAAATTTATAGACAAAGGATGGGTGATCTGGAGAGGTGCAATCCAAAAAGGTGCCTTTTCCATTTCCATTCACACCCTTTAAAGAAAAAAACACAACATGAGGTCAATGTATTTGAAACTAGGGGTGTTAAAACTGAACCGGAAAATCGCAACAAATCAAAATGTCAAATAAAATCGATTAAAAAGCCCGATTAGGTTTGGTTTGATTTGGTCATGTATTTAATAAAAAATCCGAACCAAACCGACATATAAATATATAATTTTTATATTTACTATAATTATTAAGACTTTATATAGAATTTTCTATTATGAAGTACATCCATTTTTATTTACTTTAAAAAATGCACTGTCTCGTCACTTTTTTATCAAGTATTATTGAAATGCGTCAACCTCTTTGTTCTTTTATATTCATATGTTAAGATCTATTAAATTCTTATATATGTGTGTGTGTGTGTGTGTGTGTGTGTGTTTGAATTTGAAATGATATTTCAATAATTTAAAATTAAATAGAACATATCATTATTTATGTATTATATTGAGCTTTATGTTTAATTATTAAATTCGGTTAGCCTTGAAAACGTATATAAAAAAATAACTATTCTCGTTAGACAGAAGAAAATAATTATCATGTTTTACTAGAAAAATTCTCTAATAACAATATTTTAATAGATCTTTTTTTCAATTTTTACTAAACATATATTCATTTATCAAAACTTTATCTGTAATTTTAATAAAGTAAAATTGAAACAATATTCATATAACAAAAAAATTCGAGCACTTCGAAAAACTCGACAAAATCGAATCAATCTAAACAAATATAGTTGGTTTGGTTTAGCTTGATTTTGATAAAAATTGAATCAATCCGCTCCATGTACACCCTTATTTAAAACTCAGCATATTTCTTATTTGAGATTTTCTTTGAATAATAGCCCGTTTGGCCAAACTGCAAAAATCAGCTTAAATTGAGAAGCATTTTTTTTAAAAGTGCTTTTCTCAAAGTACTTTTGGTGAGAAGCAGTTTGTGTTTGGCTAATTAGTTTGAAACACACTTTTGAGCAGCAATTAGTGTTTGGCCAAGCTGTTAAAAACTGCTTCTAAGAGGGTGTTTGGCTAAGCTTATAAGCTGGTCAAACTGGCTTATAAGCACTTTTTGGCTTATCTACGCGTTTGATAAAATTAAAAGTGCTTATAAGTTAGTGCTTATAAGCCAAAAATAAGCCATAAGTTGATCTCCCCCAACTTATTAAATTTCAGCTTATAAGCACTTTAGGTTTGACCAAAATATTTACTATTCTATCCCTAAAATAGTTCTTTTTAAATAAAACTCTTTGTATACTTAAATTTTTAGCTGCTTATTATTAATTTCAGCACTTTTATCCAAACACGTAACTGTTTTTTTTAAATCAGCTTCAGCAGTTAAAAGTGCTTTTCAGCACATATACTTATCAGCTACTCTAAATCAGCTAAGCTAAACGGGCTCTAAGTCTATTTTTCTCAAAAGTGCTTATCAAAGAAGTTTCTTTGAAGAGAAGCTACTTTTTTCTGCTTCTTCAAAACTGCTTCTGCTTATGATTCTTCTCAAAAGCACATTTTTTTTTTCTTTCAGAAGCTTTACCAAGCACCTCAATTTTTGGCCAAACGTACTTTTGACGAAAGAAAAAAAAAATTTTGACCAAAAATATGCTTGGCCATACAGGCTATAAGTGACAGACATTTTGTTAATTTTGTAACCCTTTGTAAAAGTACTTTTGACCAAAAATTAAAGTGTTTGGCCGAGTTTCTGGAAGGGAAAAAAATATTTTTGAGGAGAAGCAGAAAAAAGTAGCTTCTTTTCAAAAGTGCTTTTTTGAGAAACACTTTTGAAAAAAATACATTTAGAGGCAGTTTTTAATAGCTTGATCAAACACTAATTGCTGCTCAGAAATGTTTTTCAAACTAATTAGCCAAACATAAATTATTTCTCACCAAAAGTACTTTTGAGAAAAGTACTTTTAAAAAAGTGTTTCTATTTTTGCAGCTTGACCAAACGGGCCATTATTTTTATTTAGGAAGTGGGAGAAAGTAAAATAACTAGCTAGCTAGAAATGCAACCAGCTGCCCAACTAGATTGTGCAACTAAGCAAGGACATAAAAACTAGTACTAGTATAATTTTTGGAAAAACAATAATATATGGAGTTAAGTTTAGAAAATATTATTTAAAATTTAAAATTTAAAATTATATTCGAGGGGCGGTTCAACGGATTTTATGGCCTAAAGCCAACACATATTGAAAGACCTTTAATTTTCTTTTGTAAAATCCATATAATAAAGACATACAAAGCAAATTTCAGGATTTTCGCTTGATATTTTTGAAAATTACTTCTTTTATTTAAAATTCTTTCTATTTGAAAGAGAATTTATATAAAAACATAATTCACAATTGAAATATGATTCTCTAGCATCATTTATTTTTGAATTTCAACAAGTTAATAAATAAAACATAATTCACCATACTATACCATGATAACTAATTATTTGTAAATAGTTATTAGCTAATACTGAGCTATTAAATTAATAAGTATTGTATCTCGTAAGCGTGAAAAAAATAATATTTAGAAAATAATTATAAAACAATTATGGACTATTATATAATAAAGACATAACAAAAGTTAATAAATAAATATTTTTAAATGAAATATTTATTTAATATTTACTACCATAGCAGTTTTAGTGGATAAAATGCAATAATTTTTATTTTAATTATAACATAAAGTACTCTCAATTCAATAATTTATGATTAAAAAAAAAATAGTTTTGAATAATCAACGATTTATTAAGAAAATTTGAGGATTTACAAGGTTAGTCACACACAATTGCATAAAGTTCTATTAGGCGATTCAGTACGACGGGCGTTGGGCGTGTCTAAGGCGTAAGCCCCGGCGGCCGAGGCGTAAGTCTCGCGGAACTAAGCCAAGGGGCGCGTCCCCGGGCGAGTCTCAGTTCTGCCTTTTAAAATAGAGACAACAATAACACAGTATAATCCTACAAGTAGAGTCTGGGAAGGGTATATTATGTATGCAGACCTTACCCCTACCCTAGGATAGAGAAACTGTTTCCAATAGACCCTCGGCATCCTTCCCTTCAAGAACTCCCCACTTTGCTCTTGGGGTGACTCGAATTCACAACCTCTTGGCTGAAAGTGGAGGGTGCTTACCATCAGAGCAACTCACCTTGTCATAACTTCAATCTATATTTTCAAAATATTTTATTAATAATAATTACATAAAATATATGTGACATATAGTACTTAAAATTGAGGCCTTTAATATTTGAGGGCCCAAGGCATGACTTCATTTGCCTTACAGTTAGGCTGTCCCTGGAATATGTATTTCACTTGAAAATATATTGCAGATTTGTGAGCATGAAAAAAATGACCACTTTTTAATTTTTGAAACACTCATTTTTGAAAAAAATTTCAAAACTTGCAAAATTCATGGACATATATTTTAAAAGAATAAAATAGAAATAGAGAATTTTTTTTAATGGACAAACGGATATTAAATTATGTGCAGTAGTAAACTTGAACTTTTTTATATGTAGGTGACTAATAATTTCATGCTGAAAACCTTATAGGGATCGTTGGTTACCCTGAATAATCCCATAATAAAATATAAGCCTGCATTTATTTGATGTTTGGTTATAGGTATTAGATAACACTAGTATAAATTTTATATCAAAATCTTGATATCAACTATCCCATAGTATATATGGGATAATAATCCTGGCAGGATTATAATCCTATGATTATTAATTGATGAATAATCCTTTTTGGAACCAAACAACCTAAGTATTTATAATTCCATGGAACTTGCATTGCATTGTCCCATGTACGTAAAAATGATTTATGAGATATGGTAAGGGGCTCTAGTATACCCAGGGAAAAAACCATTTGTGAGTTATGCTCAAGAAAAGCTTTGGACTAATTAAGAATGAACCCTATGGGTCATCACTTCAAGACTTATGTACCTTTTGATCACTGGCGGATGTAGAGTATAATTACTAGGTTTTCGTAATTTTTGTATAGGCTTTATATTTGTATTAAAATTTATTAAATATCAATAAATATATAACTGTAAACCCAATTATTGTATATTAATTTAATATTATAATAGGAACCCATAAACTTTATTTCACGATCCGGATTTTTCCACCCTCGGGAGTCGTGATGGCGCCTACTACCAGGAGCTAGGCAAGCCAATCATCAATTACCTCTTTTAGCGAACATCAACAGTATTAACAATAAAGAAGTGTTTAACAATAAAGCGGAAGTCTCAAATAAAATTTACTAAAAGAAATGCGGAAGTTTAACAATCCTCTACCCAAGACTGGAATCACAATACTCACGAACCTCTAGAGAATACTAAATACAAGGTTTGAATANCTGGACTGGATCTCGCTCCCAGAATGCTACTGCTACTCAAATGCTGCTCCAACACCTGAATCTGTGCAAAAAGATGCACAGAGTGTAGCATCAGCACAACCGACTCCATGTGCTGGTAAGTGTCTGGCCTAATCCCGGCGAAGTAGTGACGAGGCTAGACCGGACTACCAAATAAACTTGTGCAATTCAAATATATATATATATACATAACAGAAGAGAATAGAGAAATTTAACAAGTCAAGATGGAGGAGAGCATGCTGTAGGGGCTGTAGCAGTTTAGAATACAAGGTCAATAAATAAGAAATGAAACGGTGCAACTGCAAAGTCAGCGAGAGTAAATAAATCAAACATGACACGGAATGTCCCTTCGTGCATTAATAATTAAACATGGCACGGAATGTCCCTTCGTGCATTAATAATTAAAACATGGCACAGAATGTTCCTTCTTGCATTAATAATCAAAATATGGCACAGAATGTTCCTTCGTGCAAATATAATCAAAACATGGCACGGAATGTTCCTTCATGCATTAATAGCAAAACATGGCACGGAATATTCCTTCGTGCAAATATAATCAAAACATGGCACGGAATGTTCCTTCATGCATTAATAATCGAAACATGTCACGGAATGTTCCTTCGTGCAAATATAATAAAAATATGGCACGGAATGTTCCTTCGTGCAATAATAATCGAAACATAGCACTGAATGATCTTTCGTGAAAATATGATAAAAAAATAGCACATAATGATCATTTGTGCAAATATAATCAAAACATGGCACGGAATGTTCCTTCGTGCAAACATAATAAAAACATGGTACGGAATGACCCTTCGTGCATAATCACTCTTCCTCACCCAAATAACAATCACAACCAAACGGGGTGAGGGGATAGACAAACAACATTAAATGTCCCGGCAAGGGAGAACAAAGCAAAATAGCTAAATCCCGGCAAGGGAGCAACAACAATATGTTCAAACATCCCGGCAAGGGAGATAATCAATATACTCAAAATATCCCGGCAAGAGAATAATCACATCTCTTTCTATTACGTTCATTTCTTACTTTATAATCAAGTCAAAAATCGAATCAACACTCCAAGGAGTTTACAAATCATATTTCCTTCTCATTCTCTTCATATCATATAGAAACCATCAATTAACAAGGAAGAGTCACTACCGAATCCCAAATAAGCACAAATAAGGACTCACGGTCATGCTAAACACCGGTGTATAGATACTCCTCATCATGTCTATACACCGTACTCAATATTTAGTGTGAGCACGTGATTTTTGCTCTCACGACGATTACTCCCAAAATTATAAAATAAAATAGTTTTGATATCACA
>MDKF010688647.1:0-17452 GCA_026770625.1 Nicotiana glauca | reverse complement strand
AGAACTCACTTGGTCGCCTCATAGATTTCTGCACATTGAATGTTATTTCTTCATCGTTCAGCCTCATCTTGAGTTTCCCAGTCTTAAAATCAATTAGAGCTCTTCCCGTGGCCAGGAACGGTCTTCCCAAAATGATAGGAATCACTTCATCCACCTTACAATCTAGGATCACAAAATCTGCAGGGAAGACAAATTTCCCTACCTGAATCAGCACATCGTCTAGGATTTCATAGGGTCGTTTCACCGTCTTGTCAGCTAGATGCAACAACATAGAGGTGGGTCTAGCTCTTCCAATGCCCAACCTCTTATAGATTGCAAGGGGCATAATATTGATGTTGGCCCCTAGATCACACAGTGCCTTAGCAAAAGCAAAATTTCCAATAGTGCATGGAATTGTAAAGCTCCATGGATCAGACAGCTTTTCAGCAATTGGTCTAGTTACCACTGCACTACATGTCTGAGTAAGCGTAACTATGGCCAAGTCTTGAAAATCAAACGTAACTATGGCCAAGTCTTGAAAATCAAACTTTCGGGACATTAAGTCCTTCATCATCTTTGCATACCCAGTGATCTCCTTCAAAGCATCAATCAATGGTATATTTACCTGGATTTGCTTCAGCATGTCAAAGAACTTCTTGTATTGCTCCTCCTTTTTGTACTTAGCCAACCTATGGGGGAAGGGTGCAGGGGGTATCTTCTTCCCAATCACTTGGGACTGATCTTTATCAGCTGCTACCTCAACTACTGACTCCTGGACTTTTTTAGCTTCTTTCTCGGTTTCATTCTGAATGCAATTTTCTTCTTGAGCAAGCTGGACTGTTACCTCTGTCAGTTCCGTTGATTCATCCAGCTCGATGGGCACTGGTATGAGTGTCTCGGCCTATCTAGCTTCTCACGCCATTTATTGCTCTTTATCCAGATCTCTGCCATTACGTAGACTCACTGCCATCAGCTGCTTCGGTCCCTGATCTTTTGGATTTATTTGAGTGTCTGCAGGTAGTGTCCCTTGAGGACGATTGTTTAGGGACATCGAAATCTGGCCCACCTGTACTTCGATATTTTTGATTGCTGCATCATGGGCATCGACTCTTTCATTAATTTTAGCATTAGAGCCAATAACCTGCTGCATCATTGCTTCAAGTCTAGCAAACCCATCTTCCTGCCTTCCACCATGTTGCTGCTGAGGTGGGTGATACCCTTGCTGCTGATTCTGATTGTTGTATCCCTGTGGTCGTGGGTAAGGTGCCATATTGTTGTGGGGGTCTTATACCTCCCATGTTCCCGGTGTTGAACTGTGGCTGTGGTGCCCTGTATTGCTGATTTTTTTTACCCCAATTCTGACCACCCTGTCTCTGGCCGCCATAATTAGACATATAGTTCATGTCTTCAGGGTAGTGATGATGGTCGTGTTCTGCATTCCACTGATTACCAACTGGCTGACTAATGCAAGATGCACACAAGCCCCCATTGGTAGTGTCAACAATATGTACCTGTTGTTTCTGCCCTGACTCTTCCACCTTCTTGGTAAGTATGCTCATCTGTGTCAATAAGGTGGCCATGTTTTCCGCCATAGAATTGGATGGATCTAAAGGCACTGAGTGTACCACTGGAGTGATGGGTGCACCTCTGGTTACCCAGCCCGAATTCTGTGCCATCTTGTCAAGCAGACTCTGGCCCTCTCTCCATGTTTTGCTCAAGAATGCCCCACCAGCTGAAGCATCAACAATGTTCTTTACACTATCTGACAATCCCATGTAGAACCGCTGCCCCAACATTAGATCTGGAACACCATGGTATGGACATATGACCAACATCCCTTTAAAACGCTCTCATGTTTCATGCAAAGTTTCCATCGGTCTCTGTTCAAAACTCAAAATCTCATCAATTTATTGAGCAGTCTTGTTGGGTGGATGGAACTTGTTGTGGAATTGCTTGACTAGTTCATCCCACGTTGCTATAGAATTTATGGTGAGTGAATTCAGTCAAGTCTGGGCAGCTCCTGTCACTGAGAATGGAAACAATAACAGTTTGATTGCTTCCGGAGTTACATTGGGTTGCCTTTGGGTTTTTCAGATAGACAAGAAATTCTTCAAATGCTGCTGAGGATCTTCAACTTGTGACCCGGAAAATAGTCTCTTATTCTGCAACAAGTGCAGCATGTTATTTGTGATCTGAAATGACTCAGCCTGTATCTGCGGAACTACTATCGTTGTTGATAGATTCTCAGCTGTGGGTTGTGCCCAGTCAAAGAGCGCAGCCTCTGGCGCTGGCGCTATTAGTGCTGGTGGATTTTCCTAGTTATCACCCATGATTATTTCGAATTGTGTGGTTGTTGGTTGTTGTTTGTTTTGTCGGTTGGCCCGATTCAGAGCCCTGAAAACTTTCTCGGGATCCGATAACGCTTCTAATACTTCACCAGATCTCGATGAGTTTCTAGGCATGCACCTGTACAACCAAGTCAACAAACGTTAAAAGTTCAATGTAAAATTGAGTATAGAGAAAACTGACTACACTAAGAATTTTGTACTTCTTTCAATTGTAATTGATAATACCGTTAATTCCCCGGCAATGGAGCCAAAATTTTATCACGCTCAACTGTGTCTATAAAAATACTAAGCGGGCGTTGCATAATCCGGGGTATTATGCCCAGAGTCGAATCCCACAGGGAATTAACGTATCAACTGTTGTTGTTAGATCACTAAATTCTCAATAATCAACTTTCTCAAAATTTATGAATAATAGTTGGCGGTGTTTTTATATTGCTACAGCTAAACAAGAATAATAAACTAAGAATTAACTAACAAGCAGTTGTAAACAATAGAAGTAAAGGTCTAAGGTTATGGTTTCCCCCGTTGTTGATTTCCTTAGTTGTATGTTTCTTATAGTTATGACTTAGCTGCCTCTATCAATCATGAACGCTCCAGCTATCATAACTCTCTCTCAAGTAATTATGATAATTTACTAGACGTACTCTCTCAAGTTACGCTAGCTAGATTTCATTACAGTTCACTTTAGATTGCACCTGAGGTATCATTATCTCTAATCCAACCTCTAAACCATCGGTTGTGACTCTCACCTATACTCCGGGAGTGATGTTGTTCAAACAACTACCTAAATATGCACTCTTTCTCAAGTAGATACATAATGAATAGGCACAGCTAATTGAGGGCCCTTCAATCAACTACAACAAGAACGTAGTTGAACAAATAGAGATTAACAACCAATCAAAACTATATTAATATCAAAATAAGTTCATCCACAACGGGTTTCACTAAAACCTTAGATTAAGGTTTTTAGCTACTCATGATAATGGGGAAATCAAATACTAAAAGATTCATAATCATAAATTGCAAGAAAATAAAGAAGAATAGAAATAATGATGTTTTGGGTGATCTCTCACACTTGTTTTTCTTGCCAAAGTACTCTCTAATAATCTTACATGCCTCCCTTGGGCGAGTCCTAGTATTTAAATAGGGTTTTGGGCTAAGAATTCCGAAATTTGCACATAAGTCCTTCAATTTCCTGTCGCCTGGCCAAAAGGCCTCTCTGAATCTCATATAGCAGCTGGTCGCGGTTACGCCGGGACCGCGGCAGTTCACCTCCAGGCCTCGTTTGTGTATTTCACATGGTTCATTTGGCGACTTTGGTGCGACTGGCTTCTTTTTCTTCCATAAATGATACAAAACCACTCCATAACCTTCTTCTACTGTATGTAACCTGAAAAATATGAAAAGCACTAATAAGAGCATTTTGCTATATTTTTTACAATAAAAACTCTACAAGAAAGTGGTTCTTTTGAGATTTAATCATAGTTCAATTCACCTATTGTCAATAATCGAGTAAAGTAAATTAGTTATTCTTATTGTAACCAAAAGAGTACTATAGCTTTTGAAAAAGAATCAAAAGACTATAGCTAAAAAAGAGTTTAGCTTTGGGGCAAAAATCAAAAGACTCGAAAGTTTTTTATTTAATCAAGGAGGAAGAACATTCCAATTTCACAATTGATGTTTTTTGTTACTTTACCACACAAAATAGGGTTAGGTTGACCCTGGACAATGTACATCGAGGCGGACCTATGTAATAGGCAGAGGGGACACTTGCATATGTAAAGTTCAGTAAAAATTTCATGGATATATATGTATTTAGAAAATAATAATATATTAATAGTGGACACTCTATATACAAAGCAAATTTTGGTTGAATCAAAAGTGCACCTGAGACTTTCAAATTATGGGTCCACCTCTACCTATACAACAGATCTCCGTAAAATACATGTGTTCATGATTTTTTTTAGAAGAAATTATTTACAATAGCTTAAAACTCATACGTACTTTTTTCTTTTCTATCCAGTATATCTACAATGGGCTCCGATTAATCCATATTTGCTGTGCAAGATTTATTAAAGGGGAAAACAGTCTTTATCAAGATTTTTTCATCTATAAAGCTCAAACCCTATAACTCTAGTTAAGGATGAAAAGATCATATATATATATATATATATATATATCCCACCACAAATCTTGGTGAATTTAGCTCAAAACTTAAATTTGCTCTTAACCTCCCACAACATTCTTTTCTTTCTTTTACCATTTTAGTCCATTCGGCTCAAATTATTTATCATATTTCTCTTTTACACGATTATTAAGAAACATTAATTAGAAGAGATTTTTGACAATTTTACTCTTATTTATGTCTTATTCCCCCGGTCCACAATAAGTGACCAATTTGCTTTTTTATTTTGGTCCAAAATAAATGTCCATTTATATAATCAAAAAAAAATTTATTTATTTTTTTAAAATTACCATTATGTACGCATCACTAAAAAGTCATTTACTCCTTACATTTGAGAAGAGAAGTAAGTGCTACTATAACTATGGTGCAACATTTAATGAAGGGTAATTTAGTCATACTAACTATTTTCGTCTACAATTTAGTATTTCGTTAATGGGTGTGCTCAAAGCAAATTGATCACTTATTGTGGACCGGAGGGAATAAGATATAATCTATCTTCGTTGAATATTTACTTTATTTTTTCAAGTGCCATCTCCATGTTCAAGAGCAATTACTATTAAGGGTCAAATGAGAAACAAATAATTAATTTTATTTTGAACTTTTAATATGACGAATAATTTAAAATAATTATTTTTATAAAGCACAACAAATAGTAGGATACCACGGTTATGAAGGAAGTTGAAGTCAACTCACATCACATGTGAATTAGAGCACCTTTGTCTTATGAAAATGCAACATTATTAATTATCAGAGTCAAACGACTTGGATGCAAGGCTAGTCTCGTGCTCCTTGATTTTCAAGAATCAACTTTTCAAGATATGGGAAATCTTCATTTTCAGACAAGCATTCAATTCATTCGTTGAAAAACAATAATGTTGGATTTCATCTATATATATTTCAATAGACAATTTGCACAATAACCATCACGTGTTTACCAAGATTGATGAATCCCTTTCTCCAACTTTTCGTGGTCACATCCAACTAAAGTTTTGTAGTAAATAAATTCTAGGTTACTAGAGAGAAAGGACAAGTGATTATTAAGCGGGTTATTTCCCTTTACGAAATTTCAGGGCCCGTTTGGCCATAAAAAAGAATTTACTTTTTTCGATTTATTTTTTATTTTTTGAAATCGATGTTTGTGGACATGAAACTTTTTAATTTTTATTTGAAGATGAATATCAGAATTTTTTAAATATTTGAAAAACTCTAAAAAGTTATTTTTCAAAATTTTCACTTCAGATCACAAAAAAAAATTCAAAAACACCCCAAATATATTTATGTACACAAATTTAATTTTCAAATATCATTTTCACTTGATTTTTTTTTTTTTTTTGGGAAAAAATTACAAGAAAACATACATGACTTCACACCATAACAAAAAATGGCTCATGTTTTTAAGTTTTACCTGACCTAGCACATATTGTACATATTTTGAAAGCACTAGCAAATTCAAAATCTTTGTCCTTACAACCATTGCTTCTAAGCTATGAAGTTAAATATGTGTTCTCACAACCATTGATTCCACTCTCTCTTCTTCGTACATCTTCTACATTTGCTTCAGGGGCCATATATTTTTTATTTCTGCTCTTGTGTCACCTGGTTGCAATGTAAGAAAATTGAAGAGTAGAAGTCCTCCATCGAAGAGTATTCAAAGCTTTGCTTTCGAAAATAGAATTTTTGAGTTTGTTAGTTGTTTGGATTGGGTGTTGTTCCAATTGATTGAAAATATCAAAAGGAGTTCAAAATTTAAATTTGAAGTGATTTGGAGTAGATTTGAGCAAGATTTGAGTTAAATTTCAAAAAAGATGCAAGGAAGAAGACGAAGTCAGTTTTTTATATAATCTTGTATAATAGTGTATATGAGTGTATAAACACATCTTATACACTATTATACACTTTTATATACCTTTTATACAAATGTATGTAGACGAACTTCTTCCACGATTTTCAGTTGCAATTCTTTTTCAAAATCAATCCAAATCTCTATTAAGTGACTTCAAGTTTTATATACAACATCCTTATACTATTTCGAACAAGTGTAAATAAACACCCACTTCAAATTTCTCACAAAATCAAATTTGGAATTTAAACCCACGTATTTAAGCTTAAAAATCTAATTTTCACCACTCAAATGGATTTGGTTTGTTGAACTAATATTTGAGTTACATTATTGATTCGAAAATTAACTTAAAAGTTTGAGGAATCTTTTTAAAATTAAATAGTAATTTTGAGAACCTTTTGGAATTAGATTTTGAATCTTAGCCTATTATTTTGGGGTTAATAGGTTGTAAATTGAAATATGGGCTATAAAATTAAAAAGTAGGGACCCCAATTATTCTTATGTGAAATTTTCACCCTTTTTTTCCCGAATTTTACAATTCTTTTGTCCAAACGCGCGCTTAGTCTGAATCGTTCAAATCCCATTCCAATTTTGTATAAAATCTTAAAACATTAGGACATTCACTCAAAGATTCATGCGAAAGTGATAATTTACCACTACGTATCATTAAAGCCCAATAATCACCACTATCAAATATTTTCACTCGGCGGCGGATTTAGGATTTCAAAAGGATGGGTGCACTACTGTGAAGCAGTGTATGACGGGTTCAAATTTAACCTCCTACCATTATGCACTATAATTTTAAAATTATAGGTTCAAAATTATATATTTGTTTTTTGAAACTTCAGTAATTTTCACATACTCCATATGTTTCAGTTTAGATGACACGCTTTCCTCATTAATTTGTCCATAATGAGAAGTCTTTATAACCACATAAATGTCATGACCCCACTAAGCTTTTACCTCTTAAATTTCTAAGACCACAAGTTTCAAATGCACCCAAAAGATTTAAGTAATTCAAAGAAATATAACATTATTATACATGATTTAAGGAGAATATGGGTTCACGTTAACCCATATCCATCAACCCAGATACGCCTCTGCTCCACCACTGACCACTACAAATCACTAGTGCAAAATTACCACCAGCTATCACTCTACAACCACTGCCGTCCGCCACCTCTACCATGTAATATAAAGAGAGTTTACTTTACCAAACAAACATTTTTCCCAACACCTTGTAATATATAATTCTCTAAGTATCTTGTGAATATAGATATTTAGTTATAATTTGACTTTGATATTTATTAATTTTAAAATAAAGATAAATGCATATAAATGCTGAAAAAAACAAAAAGTATCCAATATTATTTTTGGAAAAATATCTTAATAATAAATTGTATCAAAATTCCAGACATCTTAATCTCAAACAAAAACAAATGGGGCATAGTTGCTTACACTTGGTCACAAAAAAAGTAGGAAACAAGAACATCTAGAACCAAAATCAAACACATTAGGAATATAATTGATCTAGGCAGTCGAAAGCAGCTCACTAATTAGTATTGCAAGTACGTAAAAGTAAATTAACAAAAAATTAAGCTAGAACTTCCATACACCAAAAAGTAAACACTAAAACAAATAATATCAGAAAGATTAAGATTAAAAAGCCAAACGTACTCCTATAACCTTGTCTACTTTCATGAAAGCTTGATCTTAAATGATTCGAATTAGGTAAACACTCATAAATAGACCTATCCCAAAGTCTAACTTCTGCAATGTATCTTAAACACAGCGAGCATTATTTCCAGAAACATTCCCTCAGGCATGATAATAGGCAAACTCTAATTTCTAACATTATTATAAAACAATTTTGTCACAGCCAACAAATGTAGAGGGCAGTGCAATGTATGTCATTTTTATTGTACATGTGATGTGATTTTCGAGTTGCAACAAGAGGTACACAAAACATTGACTTGAAACAAGCCTACTGCATGCCATAAATGTTAGAACATGGACTAAAGCAGAAACTGCAAAATTCAACTCGCGATCAGAGTTCAAGCATTTTTCTTCACCTCAGCTGACTTGATGATGTCAATGAATTCCGGCTGTAAATACAGAATACGGAAAAAGGTAAGAATAAGGTACTCACTCTATTCTTTTATTTCTTTAAGATGCCACCTATATCACACCTAATTCATTGTTTATTAAGCCAAGAATGGACAGAAGAAAGCAAATCCAAAGTATTTTCACATACCTTCAGAGAAGCTCCACCTACAAGAAAACCGTCAATATCAGGCTGTCCAGCCAACTCCTTGCAGTTTGCACCGTTTACAGATCCTGCAAGAGCATAATAGTATTTAATTGCTTATAGGAGCTAATAGGAAAATACTAGTCCTGTTTATAGCGTAGAATAAGGAGGGGAATAAAAGGACACACTAAAATATGCAGAACGAGTTTTTCAGGTGACTAGAGTTATGGTTACAAAATCTAGTTGTTCAGTTACATAGTTGACTATGCACCAAATGCTTGAAGTCCGCTTCAATGCGTCCAATAGTAGATAATCATATAAAAGTTTTGACTATATGCTTCCTATCCATTACTGTTATAACATGTAACACAGTTATTTTCCCCGAGAAGCATATAATGCATCCAGCAAGAGATGGAGTTAATCCTATCTTCCACAAACATATGCAATCTTGAGAAGAATTTCTCAAAATCTTATTGCTGATGCATGGGTGAAAAATGAACAGAGAGGAGCAAATGAAATGGTGCTCATATAACATTACCTCCATAGATGATCCTGGTTGAAGCAGCCACTTCAGCACTAACATTCGCTTGAAGCCATTTCCTCAATTCAGCGTGCACCTGGAATGCAGAAAACGATCTTAAAACAAAATAGCTGAAAGTCGTACCACATTAATGCACCAGGATGCACTCATTATCTACATCAATGTGATGATGTCATGAAACCACAAGTGATTTAATTTATGGATAGCAAACTGAATGGGAGAAACTTGCTATTCTATCTTGAAATTACTACTTAATAGGTTGATCTAGAAGTAAAGAACATATTAGATAATTGCTCTAACAGAATAGCTTTCCAATCCCTCACCGGTACCAGTAATAGATCCCCAGACAAAGGCTAGAAAGATCATGAAAGCAACATATTTGTAATCAAGTGTTGAACAATTGACAAAAGAGCATGGAAAATACCACCTAATGATATGAATATTCAATCAGTGATATTCAGATTCGAATCTAGTTGAAATGTGTTATAAACCTAGAGGAACTTGATTGAGTAAATGAAACAAGCTGGTCATATCAACTTACTTCCTGGGCTTGTGCAGGGGATGCAACCTTTCCGGTTCCAATAGCCCAAACAGGCTCATAAGCTATAACCACTTTTGTCCAATCTTTTACTCGGTCTGCAATGAGATGAAGTGAAAACAGTTAGCTGAAGGACCAAAAGATCGTTTGCCAGTTGACACATTGCTATTCCAAAAAGTTACTACTCCTGCAACAGTATTTGAGTGGGCACAATTCAAGATGACGACATGTTAATTGACTTGGGCAGTATATAAGAGATGATGGAAGAAACATAAAGGCAGTCGTTTAAAGGAGAGGAATAAAGGGACAACCCGGTGCACCAAGCTCCCGCTATGCGCGGGGTCTGGGGAAGGGTTGGATCACACGAGGAATATTCAAGTTAAAAGTGTGGACATTTTAACCAATTTTTCGTAGAGTCCGAGTCCAAGCAAGTTGCACACATCTCGACCAATTCACCTATCTCTCACCAGCACATGTACCTAATAACTCTACCCACCACCCACCAAGGCTTAGGCAGCTGAAAATATCACCTAGCATTTTTGACTCTGAATAGGATTTTAATAACTTGATGAATTCAACCTCTTGAAATTTGTGAAAGTTATACAAAAATAGAATGATGTTAAACATGAAATGTGCCAAAAAGGAAAAATGTCATGTAAATTGGAAAGGAGGGAGTAATTTTCTACAATATTGAAACCTTCAAATGGTACAAATACACATTGAATGTATGGATGATAATACCAAGTTGTCACCCCTAGCATGCACTAGGAAGCCCCACAAAGCACTCACTCACAAAACACAAATAAAAAGATTTGATAGTTTCAATTCTTTATATTGAGTTCACTCCAAACCCTTTACTACAACTACTACAACAAGAACAACAATTAATAGCCCGTTTGGCCAAGCTTCTAAAATCAGCTTATTTTGAGAAGTGATTTTCTCAAAAGTAATTTTTAAAAAAGAGTTTTTGGTGAGAAGTAGTTTGTGTTTGGCTAATTAATTTGAAAAACACTTTTGAGCAGCAATTAGTGTTTGGCCAAGCTTTTAAAACTACTTCTAATAACCTATTTGGCCAAGCTTCTTTTTGGCTATAAGTGCTTTTTCTTTTTGTCAAAAGCACTTTTGACCAAAAATTAAGGTATTTGATCAAGCTTTTGGAAGAAAAAAAAGTGAGGAAAAGCAGAAGCAATTTTGGAGAAGCAGGAAAAAGTAGCTTCTCTCCAAAAGCGCTTTTTTGAGAAGTACTTTTGAGAAAAATACACTTAAATGCATTTTTTTAAAGCTTGGCCAAATACTAATTGTTGCTCAGAAGTGCTTTTTAAACTAATTAGCCAAACACAAAATGTTTCTCACCAAAAGTACTTTTAAGAAAAGCACTTTTGAAAAAAAGTACAAAATAAGCTGATTTTTGCAGCTTGGCCAAACGGTCTATAAGTGTATTGTTTTCAAAAGTGCTTCTCAAAAAGGTGCTTTTGGAGAGAAGCTACTTTTTTCTGCTTCTCCAAAACTGTTTCTGTTTCTCCTCAAAAGCACTTTTTTCCTTCCAAAAGCTTGGCCAAACACCTCAATTTTTGGCCAAAAAAAACACTTTTGGCCCAAAAAATAGCTTGGCCAAATAGGCTATAAATCTCGACCCTAAACAAGTTGGAGTTGGCTATATGAATCCTCACTAACCATGTTCGCCATATAAACTAATCGCATGTCAACATATACAAAATAAAATAAAAATGAAAAGTTCTAAAAGCTTTCTATATTTCTTACTTGAATAAGATGTCTACTAGGGCTTAATGACTCATAGAAAGCATAGGACTAAAGTAACCATTTATCATGGCAAAAATATATTCCCAACTAATTGGTATCACCAATATAAATCTTTATCTTCCATTATGCACTATCTTTCGTAAAAGTGTGGATTGATTCCAAGAGATTGTAGGTCTCTTCAATCCCTTTATTTTACTTTTTTTGTTTTACCTTTTAGGCTTCTCAGTAAGTTTCAAAGATCCATTTCTTTGTTCCTGTTCCCCATTTTCTTGCTGATTCGTAATAAATATCACATTAAAGTGGACAGAGTACGCATCAGCATAATATTATCAAGTCAGATGCTAGCTAGAAAATCATAATCTCTGAAGCAAGAAAGCATTTTTGATAGCTTTACCTGCAATAGCCTTTGTTTGTGCTGCAACAACATCAATGGTAGATCCTGATTCTCTTTGCTCAAGAGTCTCCCCAACACATGCAATAACCTTCAAACCTTGAGAAATGGCATATGCTACCTTGTCTCCAACAAACTGCAATTAACGGTTAACAAGTTAAGAAATTCATAAAAAATAACCTTTTTTCAGCTCGGTGATTAGTAATTACATTGAAGATATGACAAAAATCAGCAGCTTCATATGGCATAGCTTACCTCATCTGATTCACCTAAAATAGCCCTCCTTTCAGAGTGACCCAAAATGACCCAAGGAATGCTCAGATTAACAAGCATCTCAGCACTGCATATATAATTATTATCAGCTTAGAAGACTCAAATACTACACAGCACACACTAGAACCCCCCCCCCCCAAATCCACACACAAACACACAATTATTGACAAAAGGACTGCACAAAGGAGCGTAAGACATAGATGGTCAAAATATAATGCCAAAACTTGCAGCCTGAAGAAACAATACCTAAAACTAGACCAAACTCCACAAGAATTACCTAACTATCAGTTCTTTCCTCCACGTGCAGACCTCGAAAAATTAGCAGCTAAATATATTGTCTTTTCTTAAGTGCAATATGGCACAGAAGTAGAATATTAAACGTACCTAACCTCACCGGTGAAAGCACCCCCTTTCTTAACCCAACAATTCTGGGCAGCAACATGAAAATCAGGTCGCAGTTCACTCTTGACCAGAGGAAGAAATACAAATGGAGGGCTCACAACAACCTCTGCAAGAAAAGAAAGTTAGTAAATGCGTCAAGCAAACTATGATCTTATCCAAACATATATAACACTCAAATAAAAGCAAGTGAAGATCTTGAAAGACGATTCAATTACATTATTCTCCCTAAACTGGTTAAACATACCCTCATTATGTCCAAGTCTGGTTTGTACCAATGTGAGAGCAACAATAGACTGGCAAATGATTATATATTTCAAAAACGATAGAATTTGCATTCCATCAAATAGTTATTGAGACTTTAATTTAGGAGACAACGTCAAAAAGCTTTATGCTATATTTTCCACCAACTATCATGATGAGATAAGTAGAACGTGATACTTTTGTTTCTTCTTATGGTTAACTAATCACAAGAGCCTTATATATCTTTGGAGTTGACTCTGGTCAAGTTGTCTGTCTCATATATACGATGTCTAGAATCTCGGATACCCTCAACCAGAAATACAAATATATTACATTTGTTTATCTTATGGGCTTAGAGGAGCGGACATAAACACCCTAAAATGATTGTCCATTCGACAAGCCAGCAACAACAGTCCCACCCAAAATATTATATCAAAATGATTACTTGCGTAAAAATTTACTTACCAACAACATCTTGTGATGGCACTTGACCGGCATTGAGTGTTGATACTATCTTCTTGACCTCTTCACTGGTTCCATTCTGCATTGCATTCATTATTAGAGCTAATACATCTTTTGACTACCAAATATTATTTGAGGCTTCTACCAAGCATAGCTTGAGCACATGCCTTGTGAACCATAACGTAGTGGAAAAGGGTTTCACAAGATATATATTTCTTTTGACAAGTAGATCCACCTCCAGTTTGAGTAGCAAATAACACTAAAATTTGGAACAGTCGAAATTAAACAACTAATCTTCTGCACAATGGCCTTTCAGTTTTTGTTCTGTTCCTTTCTTTGCTCTTTCTTCTTTTTGGAGTTCTTATTCATGCAGTTTTGAAATTTATGTGTTGAGATTAATTCACTGACAGTCAAAAAAATATCTACACAATCAGGTCATTTATCAAATAAATACAGCTAAATCTCCTTGATAAAAATTAATTAGTATCGTAGTAAAAATGGTAACTAAGATGATTCACTTTTTGAGAAGGAAAATTGGTAACTAACATGATTCACTTATAGATCTTTACGCTATCAATCTATCATATGTATAAAACTTAAATCCTACTTTAAAAAACTAGAGATCCGGTTTCATAGAGATCGATTTTACTGCTCCACCAAAAAACAATCCATAATAAGGGAATAATTCAGATCCAAAATAATTAAACATAAATTTATTTCGAGCATAAACACGCAGTGACTAACAACAATATAAGATCGAGATTCAAATCGTTACACTAACAATTTTATTCTTATTGGTAGATCGAGAAACTGTACTACTAACTACATAAACTAAAACTATAAATAAATCAATGAAAATTGAATGATTAGAAGGAATAAACTACGGCAGATTTGGTGAATCCCGGAGCTTACACATTTCCAGTTGCCGCCGACGAAGAAAGTTCTGCCCATTGTTGGATGTAGATGATATCAAAGGATTCACGAGGATTGCAGAGCAAGAAAAAAGATCTAAAACTTTGTGGTAATGCGATGAGGAGCCACGATTTTATATAGTAATGTGTGAGTAGGCATACGAATGTCAGCCTCGGAGTTGTCACTCACGCTTGTGAATGTAATGACTAAATTACCCTCCATCCCGTTCCTACCAATTTTCCTTCTAATATGGAATGTCGGGTCATTTGAATCTACAATCTCTTGATTCTTTTTCACTTCATCGATCATTATTCCAAGAGCCATTGAGTATGTTTATTTGCAAAATTTAATTACAATGATTATAAATTAAGTAAGTATTTATATTAATTAACACGATTACATGATAATTACATATGCTTAGCACTAATTAGTTTCGTGTAATTATCAAATACAAATATATCTTTTCATGTGATAGAATGACGTTTTATGTTCTTTTGAAACACAATAATTTTAGAAACTATTTAAAGAAAAGTTTAAGGCTAATTTTTTAAATTTTTATTTTAAACGAAATTGTTCAAGCTAATAAATTCGAAGAGCATATACTGTGAGGATATCCAGGGATATTTTGGTCAGTTCAAAGGCAGGTGAAGTTTTTTACCTTGGGCGGAAGAAGCTCATAGTTTTTATTGGTCTTACACTCGGAAGGAGATAGAGATCGAGCAAAGAATTTGACTGAACTAGTAACTTTTACTTATACAATGTATTTTATGTTAAGACATTCATAAAATATATAGTCCCTCCGTTTTAATTTATGTGAACCTATTTCTTTTTTAGTTCGTGCCAAAAAAAATAACTTATTTTCCTATTTAGAAATAATTTACATTTATACAATGATTTATAGCCACACAGAATATATGTGTTTCATTTTACACCACAAACCCTAAAGTCTTCTTTATTTTCTTAAATTCCTTGTCCAGTCAAATGAATTCACATAAATTAAAACGAAGGGAATATAAATATATTATTTAGAATATAATTATTAACAATTTAAATCGCCGTTCTAAAATTTAATAATCATAAAATTAAAATTCTGGTCCACAATAAATAGAAAACATAGGCATCACGTAAAGTGGGTGGACACGAGCGGATTGGATCCACAAGCTTTGAAAGTTTATTTTTTTTCCTTTTCTAGTGTTGGACCTATTAAAACGCCTATTTTCTTTTAATGAGAAAGTACATAAATCACCTCCCTAAAATTCTAAAAGCCAAGTTGGCCAAAGTGAGTCATTACGGCATGAAAATGCAGAACGAATAATACAGTGTTTTCCATGCACTGCCACATCGGCACTACGTCACATTCCACTTAATTTTATTTCTTTTCACATTTTTCTTTCCTTCTTCATTCACTATTTTTTCTTTTTATTAATCATTGTTCTTTATATAATTTTTTGCTTCTCTCCGATCTTGAGGTGAATAGTATACTTTACGTTCACATTAGCAAGATTAGAGATTGATTTTAACCACGCCTTGCGTTCTTCTTAGAATCTTTAAATATGAAAATATATAGTCTGAATATACTTCAGCTAGAGGTAGATCTCCGTACACACTATCCTTTCCATACTCTACTTGTAAAATTATACTGAATATGTTGTTGTATACTTCAGTTTACATATAAGTCATATTTGTAAAGATCTTGTTACATACTAAAATCTGTGAAAAAATAACTGATTCATTAGGGTATAGTTATAGTTTTACTTGTAGGAAAGAGAAACAATTCAAAGGCTAGCAATTTTAGGTTCAGAAGTGAATTATTGACCCTGCGCTTAATCCCCATTGATGAGCCTGAAACAATTCAAAAGGCCAATTTAGAATTTATTCCAAAACAAAAAAAAAACGAAAAAATTGTACGGGCACCCCATTTAATTTATACTCTTCTTCTTTCTGAAGAATGCACGAGTGTTGGAAAAATTGACAATTGTTTGGGAGACCTAAAACTTCTTCTCACATTGTTCTGATATTCCTCGATGCCAAGTCTAGGAGGAAAACAAAAACTCGTAACTGGTACAACAGATATTAAAATTTACTGAGACTTGGGAGATGATTATTTTGATTATTGGATGTACTCTTATTGAGATTTCTCTTAAAGATCCAAGTCAGAACCCCACAGTATAAAAAATTACATAGGACCTTGATATTTATGAAACTTTTAAGGCTGAAGTTCGCCATCTGAAGTTCGCTAGTTACAAAATAAAAACTTCAGCTCTAGAGCTGAATTTTGCCTGTTACAAAAGCAAAAACTTCACAAGTTACAAACAAAAACTTTAGCTCTAGCTGAAGTTCACTAGTTATAAGACAAAAACTTCAGCTCTAGCGCTGAAGTTCGCCAGTTACAAATTGCGTGTTACAAACAAAAACTTCAACTCTAGAGCTGAAGTTCGCCAGTTATAAAACAAAAACTTCAGCTCTAGAGCTGAAGTTCGCCAGTTACAAATCCCGAGTTACAAAACAAAAACTTTAGCTCTAGAGCTGAAGTTCGCCAGTTACAAAACAAAAACTTCAGCTCTAGGCCTAGCTACTCCGTGGCGTACGCAGGATTTTTCGTAAGCGCTGTCACGATTTTATATTATGAACAACAAATAAATCTCTATAATATTATATTAAAAAATCATAACTCGAATCATATTAATAAAACAAAACTCAATTATATTACAACTGATCTTCTTGATAATTTTAATCTTTTGAAATATATTCAAAATAACTTTACTAGAAATTTACTAAAATGTACTTTCATTTCTATAAAAGGCACCAAACAATCACTTAAAAACTTATAATTAATCTGCCAATGTTCTTAATCAGTATCACCGTCGAGAAGTGATTGAATATATGCCACAGCGGAAGCAATAACAGAATCTTATTCACGCGTAATCTAAACAACTAGCACATATGGAGATTTTCGAATTACCTCTTGAAGCGTAAACACAGCAAATCTATGTCGTTCTCCAGTTCCTCAGTTGAAAAACGCACCAGCAGATTTCCACAGTCTTCTATTGTATTACCCAAACAATAACCGAAAATAGAGAATTTTGGGTGGGCAAAATTCTAGCAGAAACCGCAGTCAGAATCGTGAAAAAACGTCCAACCCTTATATCCATATATATAGCTGCGTTTTTTAGGCCAAAACCTTTTTCAAAACCTGTTAGGTTTCCTTCTCCCACTAAGGGACGGTTTTCACGTTTTCTTTTCCACTAAGTAACAACTTCCACTATTTCCTATTATTTAGGCACAGTAGGGACCACAAAATTTAATTAACAAGGCTTCCTATTATGATATTA
>MU752730.1:0-128980 GCA_026770625.1 Nicotiana glauca | reverse complement strand
TGGTGTTTTAGAACAACAGTAAATTTGTCCCCGTATGAATTGTAGGTCACAAGTTCAAGCTGTAGAATCAGCAATAGATGCTTGCATCAAGGCACACTGCCTACATCACACCCCCTATATATAAGTTATTTAACATATCAGATTATAAACATTACTTTGGAGCAGAATATTAAAAGAAATTTTCGTGATGAAACAAACTTTGGAAATTTATTTACCTTCTCTGCTCTTTACTTTCTATAAAAGTAAGAGATCCACTAGATTAATATATATAAGTTATAATCCAGCGCTTAAAATTGGTCCAATTGACGCGTAACAAATGATGGAATATATTATAATTATATTTATTGAAATAATTCTGAAATAAAAATGCAAATTATTAAGATATAAAATATTGAATAAGTACATTAATTTATATTCGTTATAAGCTATTAATGTACATGCTTTATACGTGCGTACACGTCAATCAATACACATACAAAAGTAATAACTTATTATAAGTCTAATCTAGACCACCGAGTATACAACTTGAAAAGATTACGTAAATATTATTACACAATTTTTAATCTATAAAATACAATAAATAAAAGTGTAAGTTTTTTTTTTTTTAATAATATTGAAAATTGTTTTAGCTATCTTAATAAAAGAATAACTCTCGCCCCACATACCTTAGACCTCTTATTACAAATTCTAGTACTTTTTATGTAATTTGTGAATATTTTATCTCCTTTAAAAGAATCTCTTTATAATCTAATTTAGCTCTCATAATTAGTCAAACTGTCCTTGAAAAGCAAAGGAATTATATCAAAACTAGATTTATGATTCTTAAATAATATTAGAGTCATTTGAGATACGAAGTTTAGTAATGATTAATATATATAAGTTATATAGCCCGTTTGGCCAAGCTGCAAAAAGCAGCTTATTTTGAGAAGTACATTTTTTCAAAAGTACTTTTGGTGAGAAGCAGTTTGTGTTTGACTAATTAGTTTGAAAAACACTTCTGAGCAGCAATTAGTGTTTGGCCAAGCTTTAAAAAACTGTTTCTAAGTGTATTTTCTCAAAAAAGTGCGTTTGGAGATAAGCTATTTTTTTTCTGCTTCTCCAAAACTGCTTCTGCTTCTCCTCAAAAGCACTTTTTTTCCTTCCAAAAGCTTGGCCAAACACCTCAATTTTTGGCAAAAAGTACTTTTGGCAAAAAAAAAAAATAAAGGTACTTTTGGGCAAAAAGAAACTTAGCCAAACAGGCTAATAATCTAGCTCTTAAAATTAGTCAAGTCGACCCGTGATAAATGGAGGAATATAATATAACTAGATTTACTAAAATGATTCAGAAAAAAATATAAATTATTAAGATATGATATTTAGTAAGTGATTATGTATATAAATTATAATCTAGCGCTTAAAATTAATCAAATTGACGTGTGATAAATGGCGGAATATAGTATAACTAGATTTACTTAAATGATTCAAAAACAAAATTGTGATTATTAAGATATAAAATATTTAGTAAGTACATAAATGTATATTAGTTATAAACTATTAATGTATGTGCTTTACACGTTTTACACGTGCGTATCGTGTCGATTATAATAATATATATACAAAAGTATAAATTATTGTATGTCTATCCTATACAGTAGAGTATAGAACTTGAAAAGATCAAGCAAATAATAATATTTTAAACTATAAGATAAATAAGAAAATAAAAAATATAAAAATTTTAATAACATTGAAGTTAATCGATTTAGCTAGCTAAATAAAAAATAACTCCCGCCCCACATACCTTAGACGATAAAACTAGGGGTCGTTTGGTAGGGTGTATAAGAATAATGTGGAATAAGATGTATTAGTAATGCATGTATTAGTAATGCAAGCATTAGTTATGCAAATATTATTTCTTATTTATTGTTTGGTGTGGTGTATTAAAATTATAATGCATTGCATAATTTTTTAAAAAAATAGTTGCTTACAAAAATGCCCTTCATATTCTCTAGCTTTAGAGGACTTAAAGGACTATTTTGTCTTTAACCATACTAATGCATTCATTAAAGACTTGGGAGCTTCATGTGGCCTCCTTTAATAAGTTTTTGAAGTTTAGAGAATTGAGAAAAAAATCTGATATATACTAAACAGTTTTTCTGCCATTTTCGATCTAGATCTCTCACCAATTCCCATTAAAACTCCAAAAAATATCAAAAAACAGTTAAAAATTCCTACTGTTACATTGATTTCTGAGGTTAATCTGAAAGTTATATTGATCTGGTTGATAGTTGCGATATGAATTTGAACAAATCTCTCAAGTGTTGGTTTTCTGTTGGTCTATCATTCCTACTGGTTTTATCTGTTAGTCGCTGGGTCAATTCTATTGGTGTTGAAGCTGTGATCGATTTGCTGTTAATTGCCATTGTTGATCCTGTTTTTCTGTTGATTTGAGTAGATTCTCATTGATTTCTTCATCTTATTTCCAGGTAAATTCTCTAATTCACATGACTGTGAAGTTGTATTGATAATGTTGAAAAAAAATGAAGCTGTTCCTTTAGACATCATTCGTCTCTGATTTTCCTTTACATGTAACTGAATCATGATATATGTAGAATTTAATTAGAAAAATATGTATTCATTAGGAATAGTTTAATTTGTAATTAAACTTGGACTGGATTGTACTTTGAACTATGTCTTGATAGATCTGGTATTAGTATGTCTTAGGTTATGTAATTTTAATAACTAATAGGATTTCAGACAAAATAGTAGATTAAAAGGTTAAAAGTACTAATTGAATTTAGATTTCCGGTTATAACTCTGAAGTTGTATACATCTATAGCGTTTTCTTCTGAAAATAACAAATCAGTTTAAATACATAACTAGTTGAAAGTTTGCAACTTAATTATGAATTAGAATCTGAAAGTTAAGATCACTTTGGTATTTCTTCTGCGTTGATTTCGAAATAATTCAATCATAATTGCAATTAATAATTAGTGTTAGAGAAATAATTTTAAATGCTAGTAAAACGGTTTTCATAATATAATACTATTCTGTTTTGACTTTGAAATCTCAGTCGTTTTTCCTAGATTCTATTTTAAATGATATTAGAACTGATAAAAATAGAATTAATAGGTACTTGAATTTAAATAAAGGAAATCTTCTGGTAGTTAAGAATATAAATAGTCTGAATTTGAATTAAAATCGTGACAATCTGAAAATAAAGTAAAAAATTATATTCTGCTTGGTGTTAGTTTTGGATTGATGCATCAATGAAAGGCCCAAATTAAGTAAGTGTGATAGCTATACATGGTCCTGGTCATATGATACTGAAGGTAGACCGTTCTGGGCCACAAGGCCCAACATTTACACGAATGGATAAGTTTAAGTCTCAGTTGAATTTAAATATTGATACATGGGCTGCAGTCAAGCCCAATAGGAATTAAAGCCTGAACTTGTATGAGTTCGTGACCCCAAAAATGCAAAAACTATTAGGTAATAATAAACAATTAAGATTTTTTCTTTCGTTATTAGAGACGGTACATATAGAAAATATAGTATACGTTAGGTATGGCCTTTAACAAAAAATGAGACGAGCCTCGCCACTTCAAATATACAATTGCGGAGCCGTCAAATAAATTATTATAAAATCTTATATTTGGAGGGACCGTTTAGCAAATTTCACGGTCTTTCCCAAAGTTAACATAGACGTAGATATTTTAGGCACGATTTGTAATAACATTACCTTCCTAATACGGGTGCACATTTATGTGACCCAAATCCAAATCTCAACGAAGGCGAAATGTGTTAAAAAACCACAGGCGTACTAGTACGGTGTGGTCAAAAATATATTTTTACGGCGTTGCAATTCTTGTAAAAATTAAATAATAAAGGGGAATATTAATGCACATAAAAATGGAACATATATAGAAATCAGATAAAAACAAATACAACAGTTGAGCGACCATGCTAGAACCACGCAATTCGGGAGTGCCTAACACCCTCTCCCGAGTTAATAGGATTCCTTATCCGGATTTTTGGTTCGCGGACTGTTAACATAGTCAAGCTTTCCTCGGTACGGGATTCAACCGGTGACTTGGGACACCATTAATTTTTCAAGTGGCGACTCTGAAATTAAATAAATAAATCCCGTTCAACTTTCCTTAAATTGGAAAAACTCCTTCCTTTTATTATGTCCCTTCCTGGGGTGTAGTAATAAGCTCGTGAAAAAAGGAGGTGTGACAGGTACCAGAAAAATCATAATAGTTTTTGTGGAAAATCCTTGGCTTGAGCTATGAATATTTGGCAGACGTATATTCTGGATTAACCCCATATGCCTTGAGAATGGATCCTCCATGTTGTCGTAAAACCTGGAGCTCATAATGAGTTCTTCTTTCCATAATAATTGACGGATCAAAGGGATCCATGAGGTTGAACAATTCTGGTAGATGATCTGTTGGCTTTAATGAACTTGTTTATGGTAACCTTGAGAACATGAAGATATGACTAATTAACTTTTCCTTTGACTTCAATTTTGCTGGGGAAAATCTCTTTGAGAATTCTTCCGGTCTGGACAGAAAATCTGTGAGAATATTATCCTTCCCTTCCAGGTGCCTGACTTGGAACTTATATGGAGAGAACCATTGAGCCCACCTGAGAATTTGAGGATTGGGAATAATTTTTGCATTTAGCTGAATTATCTTCGGGAAGGCCTTTATATCCATTTCTATCAGGAATTCTTATGAATAAGGAAGAAATTGAATTTCTTGATTCCATTCTTTACTGCAAGAATTTCCTTAAAAGTGGAGTGATAATGTTGCTCGGCATCTTTGAATTTTCTACTGGCATATCCGCATATTTTCCTCTGGCCATCTTTTTCTTCAAATAGAACAGCACTTCAATATTCATTGCTGGCATCAGTTTGAAATATCTTCTTACCATCTGAAGGGATATAGAGGGACTTGACATTTTTAGAAATCTCTTTTATTTTCTTGACCACTTCATCTTATTCCTTTCCCCATGGTGGTGCATTTTTCTTGAGCATCTCTGTAAGTGGAGAAATGTATGTAGAGATATTTGGGATAAAATCTCTCACATAATCTATTATGCCCAAAAATTGTTCGATCTGTTTTGTTGTGAAGTTGCTATCTGGAAGTTTGAGTAGTTCCTGATATATATGTGGTCCTGGACTGTATTCACCTTGGACAAAATGCATTCCAAGAAAATCAATCTGCTTTTGAGCAAGAACCATTATTTTTGTTGAGAGCATGATTCCGTACTGTGTTACCAATGACTCAAATTGATGAAGCAGGTTGATATATTCTTCCAATGTATCACTAAATAACAGGATGTCATCGATGTAAACTAAAGAGGTATGAAGTACGGGTTGGAATATTTTTATCATGGCTTTTTGGAACAAGGAAGGTGCAGTTTTCAACCCGAAGGGCATGACTTTCCATTGGAAGTGATGATCGGGGATGCAAAATCCCGTTTTGGGTCTTTCTTCCGGGTGGATTCCCAATTGCCAAAATCCTGACTTTAAACTAAACTTAGAAAAATATTTGGCCTTGGCTAAGTGAGAGAAAATGGTGAATTTATTTGGGATAGGGAACTTATCATCTTGGAGGAAATGGTTAAGTGGCTGGTAGTTGATGACTAACTTGAGTTTTCCTCTTGTTTATTCAGCCCTTTTGTTGACACAAAATGCTTCGCATGCCCACTGTGAATCTGATGGCTCTATCAGATCAAATTCCAAAAGTTCTTCACATTCTTTCTTCGCGAGCTGAAGATGATCTGGATTCATCCCCGAATGACTGGCTTTTGTTGGATTAATATTTTCATTTTTCTTGAAAGGGAGCTTGATAAAAAATTCTTCATTTTTCCATAGCGGACATTTCCCTTTCTTCATGAAATCCTTGTGGGAATCGGCACATGATTGTTCAATGATATTTTGCTCAATCTATTTGATCTGTTCATCATTGGTGATTTGGCCTTGGAATCTCAGAATAAGGCCTGAACTGCTTTTTAAATGCTATTCCGTTAGCCTTGATCCGGAGCTGATCTCCAAGCTTTCTGTAAATGTTGAATCCAATAATAAGATCTTTTCCTAGTACATCAGATCCTAACAGCTTCGTTCTGTACTTCAATCCTAGAAAGAACTCAATGGTGATCGGGTGCTTTGTAATGACAGTTGTGGTCAAGATTGCATTTGATGCAGTGTTGAAATCCTTAAAATACGATACCCATTGATCTTCAGGGAAAACAACAGGATTTATAAGTAGGAAGCAGCTCCGGTGTCGATGAAAGCAATAACTCTAGTTGGTTTGTCCCACTTGGATGAATAGACTTTGAGTTCTACTTGAGGAACGACTGTGAGAACATTGATCTCTTCTCGAGCTTCGATCATTGGTTCTGAAATTTGGTAATGATCATTGCCTTGATCTTCATACATATCAAGAGAGAATAAAGTTTCTTCATTAGGTTCATCATCCACAGAGAATATGGATTCAAGGTCCTCCTCCATTCCGAGATGTATGCCAGTGTAATCTTCAATCTCTTCAATGAGTTTGACAGATCTTCTTGATTGTGGACAATTTTTAGCGAAATGTTCGATCTTATGACAAATAAAACATCTGCTTTTCTTGTGAAAATTTCATGGCCTTTTCCGTCTAAAATATTTTGTGCGTCTTTTGGACCTTGTTTTCCCATCTTGAATTCTTGGCCATTTGAACATCCTGAATTCTTTCCTTCGCCTGGATGTGTGGCAAGAACATCCTGATCCGGTGATTAGATCAGATTTGTGGCACGCTTTGTCAAGCGCCGGAATGTGTTGGATAATTTGTTTTAGGGCAGAGCGCTTCGTACAAATATCATCCAATGCTACGAAAATAGCTTGCCTGATGTAACCAATTTGTGGGATGGTTATGGACTGAAACTTTTCTTTAATGATGGTCATGGTTCGACTTGCCAACAACTTTGGTAGTGAAGATACAAAAGCTTGCTTTAGATTGATGTCTCCTCCAATCTTGAAGTATATCTTCGCCATTTTTTGAAAATGTCTATCAATGTCATTTCTGTCGAATAACACACATTTCATCTCGAAGAGTTGTCTTCGCATTTTGTCCTGTCTTTGGCCAGTATCTCCGCATAAAACTTCATGTAGGATTCTGATGTTGAAGGCAAAATCTTGGGAAGTAAGAAAAGTATTTTTGTCTTGAATTCCAAATGCATTCCACCAGTCTCTGAGGATCCCTGAGAACCTCGAAGTGAGTTCTGAAAGGATGATATACTTTTCTCGTTCCACCAAATTTCTGGTCACCATCCACGTATAGAAGTCTTGGATCCGTTGAGGCCATTTTGAAACCTTGACATCATCTAAGGTAAAAGTGTGGAAACCAGTTCCAACTGGCTTTGACGCAGTGGGCTCATATCTTCCTTCTGGGATTGGTTCATCTGTCATGCCTTCTTGCTCGTCATCTAATTCAGATATTTCTGGATCTCTTGGCTGGTTTACAAATATTGGGGGATTGTCTTTTTTGGAAGAGTTCGTTGTGGATTCATTGCTTGATTGAGAGCTATCTTCCATTGTTTCATCTTCTGATGAGTTTAGCGATTTCGACCATGGGGTATCTTCTTCTGATATGTATCTTGGCTGAGAGACATAGAGGTCTGGAGCCTTCGGGTCAGAAATCATCATATTTTTGGGGTTCGATCCTTTTGAACTTTCTCCTTGGTCTCGCCTTTTCTTTGTTTGTTTCTTTGCTGCAAGGGCATCTTTCCTTTTCCAAACTATTTTTGCGATATCAAAATTATTTTTTTCTTTTGCTGGTCGGGTGGACGAAATTGGATTTTGTGAGGTGGATGGAAAGGTAGAAAAGGTGTAGTCCAATTTAGGTGGTGAGTATGCTTGTGGAGACATAGGGAGGAAGGTAGGTTTTGAAGGGAAAACTGGGGGGTTCTTTGTGGATCAAAGTGATCATTTTTCAAAAGTTTAATTTGTTCTTTGATGGAAATCGTCTCCTGTTGTTGTTGTTGGAAAAATTGGAAAAGTGAAGTTCCTGGTGGACAGATATCATATTGTAAATTTGCCAACCTTAGTTCCAAGGCTTTGATCAGTCCTGCATGCTGAGATGATGTCTACTCCACCTTTTTCTCAATTGTTTCCACTTTGCTCATTAACTTATTTTCTGCATGGGCCATGTTGTTGATGGTATTGCCAATATTATTGAGCACTTTGTTCTGGCATATGAAATTTTCTGATTGCCAGTTCATTGTTGCTTCAGTGTCACTTGTTGGGATTTTTTCTCCAGACGGTAATACTATGTTTTTCTTGGGGATTTTTGGAGCATGGCTGATACCCTCTTTTTCAAAAGGTTGAAGTGGAGGAAAATATTGAGAGTGGATGGAACTTGAAGGGCTCAACATGAATATTTGTGGGTATGCAGACTTTTGAGTTGATGGAATTTTAGGTTCAGGTGGCTTTTTGGATTCTGGGGTATGAGGTGATGTTGGTTTGGATTTTGGCATGGTTTCACTATCCTCCCAGTTAGGGGTGAATTTTTCTGGTAGTTTTGGCCAATCTTGGGGTTTGTAACTGACAAGAAATTCATATTTATCTGGACGGCTTAATGAGCCAATCGAAGCATCTTTATTTTCATATTTGGCCCGAAATTGTCTTTCAGTAGTTTTACCCTTTTTCTTGGATTTTGATTTGCGCTGGTGATGCTCATCATATTCTCCAATTGGATCTTCTAAATAGTCTTGGCATGCAACCGAGATCCCATGGGCAGTGTCCAGTAAAGGAGCATTTGAACCACCACATTCGTTTTTCTTCTTTGTCAAAATATTGGCACCAGTCATGTTCTTCCATGATGTGTTGTATATTCCAGAAGAATTCTCCATCAGGTTCTGGGTATGTATCCATTGTATCTTTGGGTTGAATCATTTGGCAAGAAAAGATGGATTTATTGGGTTTTTTTTAGATGGGAATGGTCAAAGCTTATGCAAATGGTTTGGTCACTTCTTTTGGTAAAAGTTGGTTCCCCAGATTGCAGAGATTCCTCTGATTCTTTTAGCTTCTCATAATTTGTGATCCAGGAATCAGGAAGGATATTGACAAGTTCATCTCTGGAAATCTGTCTGGGTATTTGGGTGCATATGGTGTTTCCTTTGGTAGAGTCAATGTTTAAGAGTAAAGCATTTTCTCTTTCGGGTAAGCAAAGATCCATGGCATAATTTTGGACTCGCTATGCCATTTGGTGGTGAAGGGTAGCTTGGATGGAGTCTTTGGCTTGTGGGGCTCCTTGGATTTGGACTTAGATTTTTAGGGCTTCGGTTAGGTACGGGTCATAAAGGGACATGTTGAAATTTGGAAAGATAGTTATGAAGACAGTTTCGGCATTTAGGGCAACTTCGGCAGTACCCAAGTTTGCGTGTTGGTACTCCAAATATCTTGCATCTAGAAGAGAAAGTCGAGCTACAACAGGTTGACCTTTTCTTCCGTGATATGTTGTAGCGATTCGGATAGCACCAAAATGAATATGGGTAAAACCATGATCTATCCATTGTCTCGGAAAATCATGTGGTATTTGAAGGGTGATAAATTGTTCCTCTCGAGTGGCAAGAATAGGATGCTGGTCAAGTTTTGAGGCAGCAACATATTCTTTAACTCCTTTTGGTCTATGTTAGACTAGGAAACGAATTTGGGTCCAGGGTGCAAAGGATTTTTTGGCAAAGGCTGAGTAAGGGTTTATGAGAGGTAGTTCAGTAGACGATACTTTTTGGTCTTCGGGTAAGATATCTACTTCATAGAGGTAATCATATTTTTTGGACAAGGTTTTATATAGAGTAGGGGACATATTCATTTTTGCAAGAGAAAAGAATGAGGATGACGTAAATGACTCAGACATATTTAGTAAACTGTTTCTCCCTCCGAAAGGATGGGCCGGCTCCAATATTAAGTACAGTTGGTTCAATACCTTGGTTCACAACAGAAATGCATATTTGAGAAAGATAAAAAAGTTGGAACCAAGTAAAATGATTGTAAACTCAAATGTGGCAACATGAGCGAATTGGAAATCAAACACCATTGCTATCGTTCAAGGTAAATCCCCTACACTTTACTATTAAATTATTAGTCTTGGAATCTTTAATGATTAATAGATTCAAGTTTGAAAAAAAAAAATTGGTAAAAACTGCCAAGAAAGCCATGTACCGATATTTAAGCTTGTTTGGGGGATTCGGGTTTATATGGAATTAATTGCGTTAACGATTTACATCAATCCAATTATAGATTATGCGTTATTGAATACTCGGAGAACTTGAAGAAGTTATTTGGAGCTAAAGATTTGAGCCGACTTGAGGTTTCTTCACTAAATTGCTTGATTATTTACCTCGTTGTTTAAAATAAATTATATATATAATTGAAAACCTCCATAATAGAAAATGATTAGATAGTATGATTTGTTCTAGTTATTTGCTTATATTCAACTGTTTGCTTATGTGAAGTTACCTGTATTGCTCGAATCTTCAATTCAGATTCAAAACAGAAAATGATTAGTTTCTATAATATGTTTTGAGTGCTTGTTTATTTGCAATTTCTTGTACGGCATAGGATCAGTTTAAGTTCAGATTTCTATGATCACATTCAGAAAAAGGAGAAGTAACCAACATCCATAAGCATAAGTGACATGAGGCCAAGGTTAGTTGCCCATGCTTGGAAGCAGAGGCGGATCTAGAACTTGAAGCTTCCGGGTGCCACACTACTTTGAGCATAGAATTACTATTTTCACGGTCGAAATAGGATTAATATTTGTCAATTTGATCCATTTTAGTCTTATGTTCGGATTATTCCTCGTTTCGATTTATATAGGTAAATCCCTCAAAAAAAGAATATAATAATTATGATAACTTTGCACAAAGCATAAAACTTTCAAAATATTACTAATATTATAAGTATAGATCTTTTATTTGCAATTGTCCTCAACGAGTTTTCAAAATCTGAGAAGACAGTCAATAACGTCATCATTACTTACATTTACAAATACTTCACTTTTTTTGGTGAAAGGTAAAAAAATCATTGCAAATTTAAAAGACTAATATAATCCAAATTCATCATTTTCAAAATTTAAACCTTTTTTCAATTTATATTTTACTATTTAAACACATTTTTATTAATACTTATGTGATTTTTAAATTTAGCACTTAGTGAGACTAGTACCTAAAATAGCGAGAAATCAAGACTTAATTAAAAAACAGTCAACTAGGAATAATAAAGGATAGCGAGCAAAATATATGTGAAAATATTTATTTGCAGCCAGCCAAAAAGAGCAAAATACACAGAAAAATGTATAGTGAAAACATGTATTTGACGCCAGCCGAAAGAACAAAAATACACGTAAAAACAATCATTTGCAGTAAGTCAAAAAAGCAAAAGACAGCAGAATACACGTTGTAGACTGGGTTCGAGCTCCTGTCAATTGGGTGGAAAACCTTGCCCTTTGCGGTAGGCACCTTGCACCAACTTTGTAGTCCAGGTGCCACCCTTAATATTTATACATAATCTATTATGTAGATAAAGATATAAATGCAGTCTCGACCGAAAATTGCAGGTGGCGTACCACCCCAGGGCCGGCCGGCTTAACCATAAAGCCTCTGAAGCAAGGGCTTGGGGCCCAACTTTTTGGGGGCCTCGTTTTTATATTAAGCTTATATTATATATTATTTAAAAGAAAATTACATAATGTCGTTGGAGACCAAATTTGTGGAAGAAAGTATCTTACTTTTTTCTTTTATGGAGACCATCCCATAAATTAGGGAATGAAAAGAATTTTTAATAGTTTTTTAATCTATGTGAGGACCACTTCTATATTTATATGTCTTTCCTATTCTCCGTGAAATTCTTGTATTTTATATGTTTTGATATTCATTACAGAAAAATTATTGTTTGCTCACAGAAAAAAGAATCAAAGTTTGTTTTTGGATGTCTTCTTCAAATTTCAAGCATTGCAATAAGATAAATGCAATTGTTATTTTGAAGCAGTGCAACACTATGCCGATATCGTTCTTGGGCCATCAATTGTTAATCTTGAGTCAGTCGGCCAGGTTTTATTATTCTAACTTTATATTATTATTTTTCATTGGGAATTTGTCATTATTGATATTCTTACTTTCTAAATCCTAAGTATATATTCTCGTTTTAGTTATTATTAGATTTAATTCAATGTAAATATGTCAACTAGAAAATATGAATCTGGTTATACAAAAAAAGAAAAAAAGAAGAGAAAAAGTGAAAAATTAATTAACTCCCAAAGGAATCCCTTGATAGATTTTTAACAAATAATAAAAATCTTGAATCAGAAAATATGGAGGATGTTCTAAAAATGAACAAGTCCATTGATAGAGTTGAGTAAGATGATAATAATATGAACAAGTATATATATATATATATATATATATATATATATATATATATATATATATATATATATATATATATATATGACGATTTAAAAAAAAAATAAAAAATTAGGGCCTCACTATGAAGTTTGGCTTTAGGCCCCCACTCTTGTTGAGCCGCTCCTGCCACCCCCTCCCTACAACATAGATCTGCCCCTGCTTGTAGGTACTAACACGCTCAGATAGGTTGAACTTGATTGAGTTACTGGTCTTATATATAGGTTGAGCTTGAGTGAGCATAATTAGAGGCCTCACATATAGATTGGTTGAGTGACATCGCGTCCCACTCCAGTTTTGGAGCGTGACATATAATTCATGTATAATATGTGTATAAATATGTATAATCTTGTGACGGCCCGGCCAGCCGTCTCATGAGTTATCGCTCCGTTTTTCTTATTTATGCTTCTTTATGTTTTGTTCATCCGTGTTTTGAGGTATCGGGTTGGTCGGATTGAATCCGAATTGTTTTGGTGAGATTTGAGATACTTAGTCTATTTTAAGAAGGCTTAAGTTGGAAAAGTCAACCGGATATTGACTTGTATGTTAGAGGGCTAGGATGTGAGTTCTGATGGATCGGTTAGCTTCGGGAGGAGATTTATGACTTAGGAGTGTGATTAGAATGAGTTTTGTATGGTTGGAGTGGTTTTAGGCTTGAATTGACGAAGTTGATATTTTGGCGATTTCCGGTTGGTATGCGAGATTTTGATCTAGGGGTCGGAATGGAATTTCGAGAGTTGCAGTAGCTTCGTTATGTCATTTGGGATGTGTGTGCAAAATGTCATGTCATTGGACGTGGTATGGTTGGATTTTTGATCAAAAGCGGAATTCGGTAGTTTTTAGAAACTTAGGCTTGAATCCGATGTGTTTTGGTTGAATTGATGTTGTTCGAAGTATTTTGATGATTGGAATAAGTTTGAATAAGGTATTGCGAATAAGGTATTGGGTTATGTTGGAGCCTTTGGTTGAGGTCCCGGGGGTCTCAGGGTGATTTCGGATGGTTAACGGAGAGGTTAGAATTTTGTTGTAGCAGCCGATATTGCTTCTTCTGGTATTTTTGCATCTGCGGATTGGGAATCGCATATGCGACGCCACAGATGTGGGTGATTTATCGTAGAAGCGAAAATGGGCCAGACGAGTAGTTACCACAGAAGTGTTCAAGATGGCCGCATCTGCAAATCCGCGGATGTGGAAGTTCTATCGCGGATGCGGAAGTTCTATCGCGCATGTGATTTTGGGCCTTAAGTGAAGAACCACCGACGTGGAGGTTTAGACCACAAATGCGATAATGCAGAAGTGGATTTTTGACTGCAGATGCGGGTATCCCTAGGCAGAATCTAAAAGAAATCCTTCATGAATTTTGGGTTATTTCACCATTATTGACTTCGGCTTGAGAGCTTTTGGACGATTTGGAAGGGTGATTTCAAGGGAACTTTGTTAAAGTAAGTATTTTGGACGTAAAACACAATTCTATGGTAGTATTTCATGGATTTAGGCCTGTAATTAAAGGAACTAAAGGGCTAAAAATAGAGGATTAGGGCTTGAGTTTAAGAGATTTCTAAATGGGGATATGAGGGATGATTTGGACTCCGATTTTTGTACTGTTTATATGTATGTACTCGTAGGGAGATGAGGAATCTATTGATGTGAAGATTTTTGAGTTTCGAAAAGTGGGTCCGGGGGTCGACATTTGGTAATTTCGGGATTTGTTCCCTTTATTGACTGTTTTCGCTTAGGCTTTGTTCCCCTAGCATATCTTGATGCCCTCATTTTGATTTTGGATAGATTCGATGCGCGTGGAGGCCAATTCGAGGGGCAAAAGTATCGCGAGCTAGAGATTTAGCCGGTTCGAGGTGAGTAATAATTATAAACAATGTTCTGAGGGTTTGACCCCGGATTGTACATCGTAGTGCTATATTGAGGTGAGGCACACGCTTGATGACGAGCGTAGGGTCGTATACTATTGGGGGTTGTGACTTGGTCCGTCCCGATTGATAATTTTACCGCGTATTTGATTGAAAACTATATGCTACCATCATTATTTGGGCTGAATGCCATATTTGGGCATAGTGCCAACTATTTGAACCCTTCGGAGCTTTTATTGATATTTCCTCACTGTTTTGATTCATTACTTGAACTCAGTCATGTTATTTTCCACCATTTTACTATTCGGCCATGTTTACTCAGTTTTAAGACTTAAATAATATTTTAAATGATATTTGGGCTGAGAAACACTATTTTACTATTGCCCGAGGGGCTTGTGATGATTTTTCACTAAGCAAGGCCGAGGGCCTATATTGTGAGGAAACACTGATACTGATATGAGGCCGAGGTCCTGAGATATGTACGCCACGAGGTGGGTTGATTTTATATGAGGTCGAGGGCCAGTTTGATGCCACGAGATCGCTTATTATTGCGCTTGGGCCATAAGGGGCCCCTCTAGGAGTCTGCACACCCCTAGTGAGCACGGGTACCCATTGTAATGTGAGATTTAGCCCGAAGGGCTGATATTGTTCTGAGATATTTCCCGAGAGGCGGATTTTTTGATACTGTGCCCGAGGGGCGAACTTCTACTTGTTTACTTTATCTAAATTATCTATCGATTACCTATTTTACTGGTTGAAAGAGGATTTTACTTGATTTTTATTGGTTTTCCTAATTTTAAGTGATTTTACTGCTTCATTATAGAATGCCTTATGTTTTACGTGTATTCTTACTTTCAGTCATTATTTACATTTGTTACTCACTAAGTTGGAGTACTCACTTTACTCCCTGCACCCTATGTGCAGATTCAGGCGTAGCTGGTTCTACTCCGGAGTGCTGATTTCCTCTAATTCCAGGCGGGCCTTTTAGAGATTATGAGGTAGTTGTTGACGTCCGCAGCCCCGTCTCTACTCCCATATCATTTCTGATCCTTTACAAACATTTGTAGCAGTTTATGACCTTAGCATACTATATTGTGGCTTATAGAAGCTGGTAACTTGTGATACCCCGGTTATTGTAGTAGTAGTTGTTGTTGACGTCCGCAGCCCCGGTTAGGGCTGTGTCGGGTTGCATTTCCGTATTGTTATTGATATTTCTGCTATTCAGTATTGTTAAATCATGTTTAGATTATTTTTGTGTTGAGTAACTTCTTAAAAGGTGAATTGGGTTTAACTGGCTAGCCTTTTCTTCACAAGAGGCGCCATCATGCCCGTGTTCAGGATTAGGGTTGTGACAAGTTGGTATCAGACCCTAGGTTACATAGGTCTCACGAGTCATGGGCAGTTTTAGTAGAATCTTGCGGATCGGTACGGAGACGTCTGTATTTATCCTCGAGAGGCTGCACAACCTTTAGGAAAAACTTCATATTCTTGAAATTCTTGTTGTGTGGACTTGTTGATCTGAGTACTAAACTTTTATTATTATATTCTCTCACAGATGGTGAGGACACGCACTACCGAACAGGGTGGACGACCACTAATGCCACCAGTTACGGCCATCAGAGGCCGAAGAGTCGGTCCTGGTCGTGTTAGCGGCAGAGCAGCGAGGGAACCACCTATAGATCCACCAGCTGCCCCAGTTCAGGACTAGATCCCAGCTGTGGACACTCCAGCTCAGGCACCAGCTATGCCCATTATGATTTCAGGTCTTCAAAAGGCCTTGGCACAAAACATATCAGTTTGCACTAGCCTAGCTCAGGCGATTTCAGCCACTACAGCCGCAACTACTTCTCAGTCCGGGGGAGGTAGTCAGACTCCCTCCGCTCACACACCTAAGCAGGTCGTGGATGGACTTCAGACACTGGGGGCACACCCCGCCCAGCCAGTTGCAACTGCTCAGGACTATGTAGTTCCTGCCATGCCAAAGGATGAGCAGCATAGGTTAGAGAGATTTGGTAGGCTTCAGCCTCCATCATTCAGTGGTGTAGATGGCGAGGATGCCCAGGGGTTTCTGGAAAAGTGTCAGAGGATGCTTCGTACTGTCGGTAATCAGGAGACCAGCGGGGTCGCTTTTACCACCTATCAGTTTTCAGGACCTGCTTTAACTTGGTGGGAGGATTTCGAGAGGCGTAGGCCTGTTGGTGTAGCAACCCTTTCCTGGCAGCAGTTCTCTGTTCTCTTTCTGGAGAAGTATATGCCACAGTCTCGTAGAGAGGAGCTACATAGGCAGTTTGAGTGGTTGTATCAGGGGGAGATGACCCTGTCGCAGTATGAGTTGAGGTTTTTTGAGGTGGCTCGTCATGCCATCTGGTTGGTTCTGACAGATCGAGAGAGGATCAGAAGGTTTGTTGATGGTCTTACTTATCAACTCCATATTCTTAAGACCAGTGAGAGGGTGTATGGTGCTACATTCAAGGAGGTTGTGGATATTGCCCATAAGATTGAGTCTGTTCGCGTCAGGAGCAAGAGGAGAGGGAGGCCAAGAGGCCTCGAGGATCTGGCAGCTATAGTGGTGCTCCTTCAAGGGGCCAGTTTCAACATAGCAGAAGCCGTTCATTTAGGCCTTCTCAGTCAGCTTGCCCAAGTTATCGTGGGGTATCTTCGGGTCATGGTTACTATGGATCTCAGCAAGTCCATTCATCACTTAGTGCTCTTTTAGCTCAGAGTTCATCCCGTGCTCCATTATCTTAGGGGTCTTCTATGCAAAGTGCATCTGCTAGTCACTCCGGTACGAGGGGTTCTCTTTATTCCCCTTCCAGCACCTGAAAGTTTTTATGAGTATGGCGAGATAGGCCACATGTAGAGGCAGTGTCCTCGTTGTGTTGCTAGTTCATCCCAGCAGAGGGGTCAGTCATCGTCTTCAGCACCAGTTGCTCCACCACCACCCGCTCAGCCAGATAGGGGTGGAGGTCAGTCAGCCAGGGGTCGCCCCAAAGGGGGTGGTCGATTAGGGGACGGTCAGGCCCGTTTCTATGCTCTTCTAGGCAGACCCAATGCTATTGCTTCAGATGCTGTTATTACAGGTATTGTTTCAGTCTGCCACATAGATGCCTCTGTATTATTTGATCCTGGATCCACCTTTTCTTGTGTATCATCATACTTTGCTCATTATTTGGGTATGCCCCGTGAGTTTCTTGCTTTACCTATTCATGTATCTACCCTGGTGAGTGATACTGTTATTGTGGATCATATGTACCGGTCGTGTGTGGTGACTATTAGGGGTCTAGAGACCCGAGTTGATCTTTTATTATTGAGCATGGTAGATTTCGATGTCATTCTAGGCATGGATTAGCTATCTCCATGTCACGCTATTCTGGACTGTCATGCTAAGACAGTCACATTGGCTATACCGGGTGTGCCACAGATCGAGTGGCGAGGTGTAACTGATTATGTTTCTTGTAGAGTGATCTTTTTCTTGAAGGCCCAATGTATGGTTGGGAAGGGTTGTCTCTCGTATCTTGCCTTTGTGAGGGATGTCAGAGCTAAGGCTCCTAGTATTAATTCCGTTCTAGTAGTGAGGGACTTCCCTGATGTATTTCTTGCAGACCTGCCGGGCATGACACCAGACAGGGATATTGATTTTGGTATTGACCTGGTGCCGGGCACTCAGCCCATTTCTATTCCGTCGTATCGTATGGCACCAACAGAGTTGAAGGATTTAAAGGAGCAGCTTTAGGAACTCCTAGATAAGGGGTTCATCCACCCTAGTGTGTCACCTTTAGGTGCGCCAATTCTGTTTGTGAAGAAGAAGGATGGCACAATGAGAATGTGCATTGATTGTAGGTAATTGAACAAGGTAACAATTAATAACAAGTATCATTTACCTTGCATTGATGATTTATTCGACCAGCTTTAGGGAGCGAGGGTGTTCTCCAAGATTGATCTCCCTTCGGGTTATCACTGGTTGAATATCAGATATTCGAATATTCTTAAGACGGCCTTCAGGACCAGATATGGTCATTATGAGTTCCTGGTTATGTCTTTTGGGCTGACCAATGCCCAAGCAGAGTTCATGCATTTGATGAACAACGTGTTCCAGCCTTATCTTGACTCGTTTGTCATAGTCTTTATTGATTATATTCTTGTATATTCGCGTAGTCAGGAGGAGCACGCGGAGCATTTAAGGGTTGTATTACAGAGATTGAGGGAGGAGAAGATTTATGCAAAGTTCTCCAAGTGTGAGTTTTGGCTTGGCTCAGTGGCTTTCTTGGGACACGTGGTGTCCAGTGAGGGTATACAGGTTGACCTAAAGAAGATAGAGGCAGTTCAGAGTTGGCCCAGACCGTCATCAGCTATAGAGATTCGCAGTTTTCTTGGTTTGGCAGGCTATTATCGCCGGTTTGTTCACGGATTCTCATCTATCGCATCGCCCTTAACCAAGTTGACTCAAAAGGGTGCTTCATTTGTATGGTCGGACGAGTGTGAGCAGAACTTTCAGAAGCTCAAGACAGCTTTGACCACAGCTCCAATGTTGGTTTTGCCATCAGCTTCAGGTTCATATACCATGTATTATGATGCTTCGAGAGTTGGGATTGGTTGAGTGTTGATGCATGAGGGTAGAGTTATTGCTTATGTTTCTCGTTAGTTGAATCTATACCTGATTATCGGGCGGGCTGGCCACAAAAAATGTCAGCCCATTTAATTTTGGGGCGGGTTGTTATCGGGCTAGGGTTAACGGGCTGGTGATGGGCTGGGATTTTTTGGGTTCTATAGGGCCCGTACGGGTTCGAGTGGGTCGGGCTATATATATATATATATGTATTTTAAAATAAAGTTATATAGTTGGAAACGGTTAGATTGTTTTTAAAAAAATAAAAAAACTTCAGGTTAACAAGCTGAAACGGGCTGTAGCCCGTTAAGAACCTGTTAAGGGTTAACGGGTTGTAGAGGGTTCGGTTACCCCTTAAAAAAAGTGGACGTTACAAGCCCGCCCCCGCCCAACCCATCCCAACCTGTGCTATAGTCTATAGTAACATTCTAGACTGGGCTGAACTGGGTTGAACCGGGTTGTTAGCGGGTCAGCCCGACCCGATTAACACATCTAGTTGAATCTCCATGAGAAAAACTATCCCGTATATGATTTGGAGTTGGCTGCCATAGTTCACGCATTGAAGATTTGGAGGCATTACTTGTATGGCGTGTCTTGTGAGGTATTCACTGATCATCACAGTCTTCAACATTTGTTCAAGCAAAAGGATCTTAATTTGAGGCAACGGAGATGGTTGAAGCTGCTTAAGGATTATGATATCACTATGTTGTATCATCCAGGAAAGGCCAATGTGGTGGACGATGCTTTGAGCCAAAAGGCAGTGAATATAGGGAGTTTAGCATATATTCAAGTTGGGGAGAGACCTCTTTCAGTTGATGTTCATGCCTTGGCCAATCGGTTCGTGAGGCTGGATATTTCAGAGCCTAGTCAGGTATTGGCTTGCGTGGTTTCTCGGTCTTCCTTATATGATCTCATCAGAGAGCGCCAGTATGATAATCTGCATTTGCTTGTCCTTAGGTATAGAGTTCATCATGATGATACTAGAGATGTGACCATTGGTGATGATTGAGTGTTGGGGATGCAGGGTCGGATTTGTGTGCCTAATATGGATGGGCTTCGGGAGGTGATTTTGGAGGAGGCCCATAGCTCGTGGTATTCTATTCATCCGAGTGCCGCAAAGACGTACTAGGATTTGAGGCAGCACTATTGGTGGAGAAGAATGAAGAAAGACATTGAGGGATTTGTAGCTCGGTGTCTCAATTGTCAGTAGGTGAAATATGAACATCAGAGACTAGGTGGCTTGCTTCAGCAGATGGTTATCCCTGAGTGGAAGTGGGAGAGGATCACTATGGACTTTGTTGTTGGACTTCCACGGACTTTGAAGAATTTCGATGCTATTTGGGTGATTGTGGATCTGCTGACAAAGTCCGCGCATTTCATTCCTTTCTGTACTACTTATTTTTCAGAGTGGTTAGCAGAGATATATATTCGGGAGACCGTTCGGTTTCATGGTATTCCAATTTCCATCATTTCAGATCGAGGCACTCAGTTTACATTGCAGTTTTGGAGGTCTGTGCAGCGACAGTTGGGCACTCAGGTCGAGTTGAGCACAACTTTTCATCCTCAGATAGATGGGCAGTCCGAGCGTATTATTCAAATACTGGAGGACATGTTGTGTGCTTATGTGATTGACTTTTTAGGGTTATGGGATCAATTTCTACCGCTCGCAGCGTCTGCTTATAACAACAGCTACCAGTCGAGTATTCGGATGGTTCCATATTAGGCTTTGTATGGGAGGCAGTGTAAATCTTCGGTTGGTTAGTTCAAGCCTGGTGAGGCTAGGCTGTTGGGGACAGATTTGGTGTAGGATGCTTTGGGGAAAGTGAAGATGATTCAGGAGAGGCTCCATACAGCATAACCGAGGCAAAAGAGCTACGAGGACTAGAAGGTTCGATACTTCTAAATGGGGATTTGATGGGTGATTTGGACTCCGATTTTTGTATTCGTGATATGTATGTACTCGTGGGGAGACAAGGAATCTATTGATGTAAAATTTTTTGAGTTTCGAGAAGTGGGCTTGGGGGTCGGGTTTTGGTAATTTCGGGATTTGTGCCCTTTATTGATTGTTTTTACTTGGGCTTTGTTCCCTTAGCATATTTTGATGCCCTCGTTCTAATTTTGGATAGATTCGACACGCGTGGAGGCCAATTCCAGGGGCAAAGGCATCGCGAGCTAGAGATTTAGCTGGTTCGAGGTGAGTAATAATTGTAAATGATGTTCTGAGGGTTTGAAACCCTGGATTGTACATCGTAGTGCAATATTGAGCCGAGGCACACGCTTGATGATGAGCGTGGGGTCGTACACTATTGGGGATTGTGACTTTGTCCGTCCCGATTGATAATTTTATCGCGTATTTGGTTGAAAACTATTTGCTATCATCATTACTTAGGATGAATGTCATACTTGGGCCTAGTGCCAATTATTTGAACCCTTTGGGGCTTTTATTGATATTTCCTTACTGTTTTGATTCATTACTCGAACTCAGTCATGTTATTTTTTACCATTTTACTACTCAGCCATGTTTACTCAGTTTTAAGACTTAAATGATATTTTGGATGAGAAACACTATTTTACTATTGCCTGAGGGGCTTGTGATGATTTTTGACTGAGTAAGGCCGAGGGCCTATATTGAGAGGAAACACTGATATTGATATGAGGCCGAGTCCTGAGATATGTACGCCACGAGGTGGTTTGATTTGATATGAGGCCGAGGGCCAGTTTGATGACACGACATGGCTTATTATTGCGCTTGGGCCGTAAGGGGCCCTTCCAGTAGTCTGCACACCCCCAGTGAGCGCGGTACCTATTATGATGTGAGATTTAGCCCGAGGGGCTGGTATTGTTCTGATATGTTACCGAGGGGCGGATTTGTTGATACTGTGCCCGTAGGGCAAATTTCTACTTGTTTACTTCATCTAAATTATCTGTTGATTACCTATTTTACTGGTTGAAAGAGGATTTTACATGATTTTTACTGGTTTTCCTAATTTTAAGTGATTTACTGCTTCATTATAGAATGCCTTGTGTTTTACGTGTATTCTTACTTTTAGTCATTATTTACATTTGTTACTCACTGAGTTAGAGTACTCATTTTACTCCCCGCACCCTATGTGCATATTCAAGCGTAGCTGGTTCTTCTCCAGAGTGCTGATTTCCTCCAGTTCCAGGCGGGCATTTTGGAGATTACGAGGTAGCTGTTGACGTCCGCAACGCTGTATCTCTACTCCTCTATCATTTCTGTTCCTTTTCAAATATTTGTAGTAGTTTATGACCTTAGCAGACTGTATTATGGCTCATAAATGCTCGTTACTTGTGACACCCCTGTTAGGGCTGTGTCGGGTTGGATTTTCTGCATTGTTATCGATATTTCCGCAATTCAATATTATTAAATTGTACTTAGACTATTTTTGTGTTGATTAATTGCTTAAAAGGTGAATTGGGTTTAACTGGCTGGCCTTATCTTAACGAGAGGCGCCACCATGACAAGGTTCGAGGTTAGGGTCGTGACAAATCTGTGTATACCGGTAAAAAAAATACTCAATCTCTCCGGTTATTTGTAGAAAGATCCAAAAAAACAAGTAATAAAACATCGGTATTAGATTTCGTGAACAACGGGGCATTTGCATCTACACCTTGGTTTGGGGTCATAATTGAACTTGTACCCACTTTGTACAAAAAGTTGCAAGTCTACTCACTTTGGGATCAACTTCAGGCTTAGCGGGTCTGAAGTAAAAAAATAGTCTGAAGTGCAATGCACTCAAGGCTAATTATGTCTAAAGTGAAAAATTACACTTAAGATGCACTTAAAGCCAAATAGGTCTGAAGCGCAATAAATATTTTCATGTATTTAAGGTCTTTAATAGGTCTGAAGTGAAAAAATTACACTTCAGATGCACTTAAGGCCAAATAGGTCTAAAGTGCAACGAATATTTTCAGGCACGTAAGGCCAAATAGGTCTGAAGTGCAACCAATATTTTTATGCACTTAAGACCACATAGGTCTATACTCTGAAATACAAATTGCCCATAAATAGAAATATGTTCTTCGAATTTTAACAATCCAATACACGATTTAACACTTAAATCTATTCTAAATGAACTTAAATTTGAAACATAACCTCCAAATATCATCAAGAACAAACCCCAATCATTTGTCAAAACAACAATAAATCTAATAAAAATATTTTGCAATTAAGAAGAAGAAGAAGAAGAAGAAGAAGAAGAAGAAGAAGAAGAAAATAAAGCGCCACAGCAGCTCACCACTGTAAAAAAAAACCATAAACTACTTTAAAATATGCTCATAAATACCATATAAAGTAATTGTCACATTTATTTTCACTGCAGAGGATGAGGAGGGGGAGGAGGAGGGAGGATAAAAAAAAGGTCTAAAGTTGTCTAAACTTTGAGTACTAGTTAAAGAAAAAAAGTGGGTACAAATTAAATGGGGGTGACCAAATAAGGTACCTGAGCAATTTGATAATGAACATGCAGATCAATAGAAATATACATGTCCCTTATATCCTAATTTGAGCAGCTAGTTTGTATTAATGGTGTCAAATTTAGTCCATTAAGGGTTGCAAATTTAGCCCATAAAGGTATAACTTGTCAGTGCATTCAAATTTGGGCATGCTGAATTAAAGGTGCTAAGAGGAATGATGACGTGGATTAGTTAGGAAATTAGTTAGTGATAACTACAGTTAATTATGTTGCTAATTATTAGTTAGTTAAAGTTAGTGTGTATAAACACAGTTGTACAACTCATAATAGTTAGTTGGAATAACAGAACTGCTCTGCTCCTTCTCCGTCAATCTAGAAACTTCCATGGTTGGATCTCAACATGGTATCAGAGCTATGGCAGCAAATTGATCACGCACATCACATTCTCGTGACTGTAAGTCAACTATATTTCCTTCTCTGTAGTTGTTAGATCGATTTCTAATCCTTATTCAGTTAGCTCGAACAATGGGAGATTCTTCATCGACAACAATGGCAGCTATTAAGATAGATCATACTCTTCCTTTGTTTGTACATCCATCAGACACTCCAAGCTCTGCTTTAATTCCGGTTCAGCTCAAAGGATCCGAGAATTATGGGCTATGCCGAAGATCGATGAGAATTGTGCTTCAATCCAAGCTAAAACTGAGGTTTGTTACTGGTACATGTATTAAGGAGTCATTTCTTATTGCATTGCATGAGGATTGGGAGACATGCAATGCAATTGTTCTCTCTTGGATCATGAACACCCTTTCTCCACATCTGTTGAGTGGAGTTGTTTATGCTTCCAATTCACATCTGGTTTGGAAGGATTTACAAGAGAGATTTGATAAGGACAATTGTATGAGAATCTATCAGTTGCATCGTGCGATTGCAATGAACTCGCATGGAACTGATTTTGTTTCAGTCTACTTCACAAAATTGAAGGAACTTTGGGATGAATTTGATGTTGTGGCTCCTACTCATAGTTGTGGGTGTAAGAAATCTAAAGACCATGTTTAACATCTTCACCAATAGAGATTGCTTCAATTTCTAGGAGGATTAAATGATTCCTATGCTCAAGCTAGGAGGCAAATATTGATGAAGACCACTGAGCCTACTTTGAACCAGGCCTATGCTTTGATCATAGACGATGAGACTCAAAGATCAAGTTCTCCTCAAAGTCTCGTCGGTTCTGAAGAAGGAAATGATATCACTGCCTTATGGACTGCTAAAAATTCAAAGCAGAAGCCCAAAAGAGGTTACAATGATAGGAACTACAACACAGTTCAGTGTGAGCATTGTAATATGAAGGGCCACAACAAGGAAAATTATTACCAGCTCATTGGCTATCCACCTGACTTCAAGTGGAGAAGAAAGAAAAGGGCCAATGCTGTGAGTTATGGTGGATTCAATGCTACAAACTATGGTGGACTTAAGGAGACAAATCACTTTGGTGGATCTAATAATTCACCTAGTTCTGCAGCACGCTATCCTACTAAGCCTCAAGGCCACACTGATGCTTATAGTGTGATAACAGGAGGACTCAACAATAACTATGGAGGAAACTATGCTGGACCAAATGCAGGGGTAGGGGGAGCAAGGCCTATGTCTGTTACACCAGAACAATACAACCAGTTGCTCAGAATGCTAACCAAAGACAATAATCATGCAACTCCAACAACTAACATAACAGGTATCATTATATCTTTTATGGCTACTTGTGTTAATCTTGAATGGATAGCTGATACAGGAGCCACTGATCACACGGTTTCTAACCCTAATATGATGTTTGAAAAGCATACACCTGAAAATCACTAAAATATAATACACTTGCCACATGGATCTCAGCTCCCAATAGCTCATGTTGGTAAATGTACACTGAACCAAGGGGAAATCTCAGGGGTACTTTGCGTGCCTGGTTTTAAATACAACCTTCTTTCAGTCTTTAAGACTACCAAAAAACTGAATTATTGTATGGCACTTTTTCTTGATATTTGTCTCATGCAGGGCCTTCACACTGGGAAGTTGAACGGGACTAGTAAGCTTCTTAATAAACTTTATTACTAGGATCACAAACATAGTAACAAGATGGATCATTCACTTGTGTTACATGTAAGGAGTGATAAGGAGACATGGCACAGAAGATTAGGACATGTACCTCACAAAATATTGAAGCAGATGGATCTAGTGAAGCAATATAATAAAGCTGGCAGCAGCCAATGCTCTATTTTCCCTCTTGCCATACAGACTAGGCTACCATTTCCACAAAGTAATAGTCGAGCAACATGTTACTTTGATTTAGTACATGGTGATGTATTGTAATGACCCGCCTGGTCGTTTTGCCTTTTTGAACCCCGTTCCTCGAAATGAAACTTCCCGTGCTTGCTCTAGCTAATTTACGACTTACAGGGACGATTGGTTCGGGATTTGGAAGAGTTTTGGGTGAAATATACCCATTTGATTCCTTAGGGTTTTCTTAAAAGACTAAGTTTGACTTTGGTCAATAATTTGAGAAAACGGACCCTGATTCGTAATTTGACGGTCCCAAAGGGTCCGTAGGAAAATATGGGACCTGGGCGTTTTCCCAAAATTTAATTCCAAGGTTTCTAGCCCGAGTAATGAATTTTTATTAGACATTGTTAATCTAAAGTTTTAAGGATTCAAATAAACTAATTAATGATTGATTTCCTAGGTATCGGGCTTGTATTTTGGTTCCGAAGTCTGGTACAGGTCCGAAATATCATTTAAGACTTGCCTGAAAAATTTGGTATCAATCCGAGTAGTTTTAGGGTGTTTTGGCCCGTTTGGGGAAAATTAAGAACTTGAAGTTCATAAATTTGATTCATTTGGTTTTAGGGGGTAATTCTTAGATTTAGCATTGTTTCAAGCGTTCCGAAGGTTCAAGTAGGTCCGTTTCGTGATTTCAGACTTGCCGGTGTGTTCGGGCGGGGCACGGAAGCCCCGAGCGTCAATCAGACGAGGCTTGAGTGAAGTGGAAAAGTTTGAGAAGGGCTGAAAGATTGCTGCTTCCGTCATAACCGCAGATGCGGTTCTTGGACCGCAGGTGCGGGACCGCAGATGTGGTCCTCCTAACGCAGAAGCAGCACAGGGCGGGCCAGGCCAAGAACTGCAGATGCGGCTCTCAAGCTGTAAATGCGGCCTGGAGACCGCAGATGCGGTCCCTGCCCCTTGGCCCCTTTTTTGCATATGCGGCCCTTTCCTCGCAGATGCAGAAATCGCTGGGCAGTGAGGCTCATTTAATATGGGTTCTAAGTCATTTTTATCACATTTCCACTCCTCCTTTGGGCGATTTTGGGAGCTTTTGAGAGAAGAACTTCACCTAGCACCTTAAGGTAAGTGTGTGTTACTTATTTCTAGTTCAATATCATTGTCTTAGGTAGATTAAACACTAGTATTAAGGTGATATCTTGGGGTTAGAGCAAAAATCTAGGGTTTTAATAAAACTTGGATTTAACCACGAAATTTGTTATGGAATTAATTAGAAATCATATATTATTGATCCTTATGTTGTAGAGAAAAACTTCCTTCGAAAAACATCGGAATCCGGGCACATGGGCCCGGGGTCGGATTTTAGGAGAACTTGTGTTAATGGTTGGAAAATTTCTTAAATAGCTAGAATTCAATCTTATGAGTATATATTGACTAGTTCTTACTTCGTTTAACTAGTTTGGGGTCGTTCGGCTCCGAATTGATGGCTTGGACTCATTCTTGGTATTGGAAGTGCACTTTGGAGCGAGGTGAGTCTCCTTTCTAACCTTGTAAGAGGGAATTGTCCCTATGGATATAATAATTGAGTTAATTGCCATTATATGCAGGGGCTACATACGTACTAGGCGACGAGGGTCCGTGCGTAGCGACTATTATGTTAAGTCCAGATAGTCTAGGACCCATAAGCATGCTCTACGTGATATTCTCATAATGTGATGATAAATTCGGATTCGTATAAACTATTTGATTAAGATGAATGAGACTAGTGAATGAACCTTATCCTGTTTGGTCTTTCAAAAGAGAATATTTAGTATTCCTGCGTATAACTACTCCTCAGATATATATTATCGTTGCTTTTTGATGAGCTTATTTATAGTTGACCGCATCGCATGGGTGATTCGCGAGAGGAGTAATAGATGCATCTGTGGTTTGAGCCGTTTGACCCTCGGTAGTGCACAATTTATTTTTATGTTGGATCGGGTCGTACGTCCCACGGTGCTTCTTGCGCATGTTTTGCTTAGCATTTCTCTGAGGATTGAATTTAATATCTGCTTGAGATATAGGTGAATACCTATGATAATACTTTGGAAAGAACTGTTATCCCATGATTATTAAATGCTAATAACTTGTATTATCCATGCTTATTTTAAATTCTTCTCACATTATTTGACCCTAGTGAATATCAAGTTGACCTCTCGTATCTACTTCTTTGAGATTAGACGGGATACTTACGGGGTACATATTATTTATGTACTCATACTACACTTCTGTACTTAATTATGCAGGGTTTGAGGTAGGTACATCTGGCTATTAGTCGGGTGCGCATCTATTTGCAGATTCGAGACTTCTATGGTGAGCTGCTTCCCTTCCACGCCATTTAGCAGCCTGAAGAAGTCTTTCTTATGTACTTATGCTGTCTATTCCGTTTCAGACAGTAGGATACTGTGATTCTTTTATATATTCTACTAGTTACCCGCAACTTGTGACACCAAGTCTTGACACACACATTAGGAGACTGTATTATTTTTTGGTTGTATGATTATCATGATTTTATTTATCGTTTCTAATTTATGTCCAACTTAAAGAATTATTCCAACTTTCTTGGGGTAAAAGTGATTGAAAATTTAGTTAGTATTTTCCGTGTTGGCTTGCCCAAGGAGATGGCGTTGGGCGCCATCATGACCTGTTATGGAATTGAGTCGTGACATGTATGGGGACCCTATAGAGTCCCTACTTATGATGGAAATAGATATTTTCTAACTCAAGTAGATGATCATAGTAGATTAGTTTGGATTTTTTTTTGTTAAAGCTCAAAAGTGATGTTTCCGTTGTAATGAAGGATTTTCTTATCTTAATAAAAACTCAGTTTGGTAGAGCTGGGAAGGTCTTCAGGAGTGACAATGGTACGGAGTTCTTTAATACTCATTGTCATGATATTTTTAGTTTAGCACGGATTGTTTATCGAAGTTCTTGTGTACATACTCCCCAACAAAATTGAGTGGTGGAGAGAAAACATAGGCAAATATTAGAAATTGCCAGGTCAATTAGATTTCAAGATAGCATTCCCTTAAGATTCTGGGGACTATGTGTGCAGAGTGTTGTATACCTTGTTAATAGAATTCCATCCATTGCATTGTTTGGAAAATCTCCATTTGAAGTGTTCTATGGCAAGAAACCTAACCTTCAACACCTAAGAGTTCTTGGATGCTTATGTTATGCTACTAGAACAGGTGCTAGTACAGATAAATTTGATGTCAGAGCACAAAAGGTTGTCCACTTGGGGTATTCTTCTACTCAAAAGGGTTACAAACTCTATAGTCTAACTAATCATAACATGTTTGTTAGTAGAGATATAGTGTTCTGGCAGAATATATTTTCTTTTAGCTCTCTTGCTACAAGGGGCACATTTGAACCAGTTACTCCACTTCAAACATCGGATGCAGAAGAATTTTTTGTATCCATTCATGTCACAGATAATGCACAAGTTGATCATAGTGCTAATCCTCCCAACATGGTTGAACCAGTTGAAAGATCAGTTGATTGCTCACCTATAATGCATAATGAGCCAACAGATTCTACAGAATCACCAACTACAACAAGCACTACAAATAATAATGAACCACCTGTTGTGGTCAGGAGATCATTTAGGCCTTCCAAGACACCAGGTTGGCGTCATGGTTTTGTGTATCAACTGCCTCCAGGAAAGTCTTCTGGAACTTCTACTACAAGCTCAACCTCCGTGTATCCTATTTCCTCTTATATGTCCTATGTTTCTTTGTTAGATTCATATTTTAAGTCAGTATGTAATTTTTCAGCTATTAAAAAGCCAACCTCTTATGCTGAGGCCATTCATGATCCTAAATGGATTGAGGCTATGGACCAAGAATTGAAGGCTCTCAATGACAACAACACTTGGTGTATGGCAGATTTACCAGCAAGAAAATGGGTAATAGGTTGCAAACGCGTCTTTAAAGTCAATTATAATGCATAGGGAGAGGTGGAAAGATATAAGGCAAGGCTAGTGGCCAATGGGTACACACAGCAAGAAGGCCTTGATTATCAGGAAACTTTCTCTCCTATGGTCAAGATGGTAACTGTACGAGCAGTTTTATCTCTAGCTACCATGCATGGATGGAAGCTCCATCGGATGAATGTACTCAATGCCTTTCTGCAAGGAGATTTGGTGGAAGATGTCTATATGATTCCACCACCTGGCCTTGTGCCCAGGGGAGTCCTCTCAAGTTTGCAAGCTTCAAAATTCACTCTATGGTCTCATGCAGGCCTCTAGGCAATGGAATTTCAAACTATGTGAAGCATTAACTGCGCCTGGATTTGCTCAAAGCCTTCATGATTATTCCCTCTTTAATAAGCATTGTGGTCAAGATCAGGTCCTAGTGCTAGTATATGTGGATGATCTTCTGATCACTGGATCCAATTCCACCATGATAAAGGCTACTAAATGCATGGTACAACAACATTTCAAGATCAAGGACCTTGGGGAGATGAAGTACTTCCTTGGTCTTGAAATTGCTCAAAGTAAGCAGGGAATTCTAGTTCGTCAAAGGAAATTTGCTCTTGATTTGATCAGTGATCTTGGTCTTGCTGGTTCTAAGCCAGCAGGCACACCATTAGAGGTGAATCAAAGGCTTACTAGTGTGGAGTTTGATGAAGGAGGAACCTGTAATGCATATCAGGATGAGTTATTGCCTGATCCTACCAGTTATCAGTAGCTGGTAGGAAAGTTGTATCTCACAATTACCAGACCAGACATAGCCTATGCTGTGCATAATTTGAGTCAATTCATGCACAAGCCAAAGAAATCTCATATGGAAGGAGCTCTAAGGGTTGTAATGTATCTGAAGAATGCACCAAGGCTGGGAATACTGTTATCAACAGACTTCTCATCACAACTCACAGTGCATTGTGATGCAGATTGGGCAACTTGTCCAATGACAAGGAAGACAGTTGGTGGATTTGTGGTCAAGCTGGGAGATTCTTTGATCTCATAGAAATCAAAGAAGCAGAACACCACCAGAATATAGAAGCATGGCAAATACAGTGGCATAGATATTCTGGTTAGTAGGATTGTTCAAGGAGTTGAATTTTAATGTTGAAGTGCTAGTGAAGCTGTTCTGCGAAAATAAGGCAACAATTCAAATTGCAGCAAATCCCATATTTCATGAGCGCACTAAGCACATAGAGATTGATTGTCATTTTAATTAGAGAAAAGGTATAGGAGGGACTTATTCAAACAATTCATGTTCCATCAAATCTGCAGCTAGTTGATATTCTTACAAAAGGACTTGGTAAATTACAACATGATTTCTTATTGTCCAATCTGGGAGTGTTTAATCTTTTCTCACTACACAGCTTGAGGGGGAGTGTTAAGAGGAATGATGACGTGGATTAGTTAGTGATAATTACAGTTAATTAGGTAGTTAATTATTAGCTAGTGTCTATAAATACAGTTGTACAGCTCATAACAGTTGGTTGGAATAACAGAACTGCTCTGCTTCTTCTCCATTCTCTTCTTCTCCTTCAATCTAGAAACTTCAATGGATGGATCTCAACAAAAGGTATATTCGTTGATGGGTTAACTTGTGTATGTTAGTACAAATTAGACGAAGAATATAACGGACTTCTACTTAAACCAGTCCAGTTCTATCATTTTTAATTGGAAACCATGCAAACACATGTTTTACATACTGCATCTAACAACATTCGTTATATAAATTTAAATATATTAGCTTTGTGTCGGTAGTTTTTGTCAAACCTAATTACCACACTGCAAATGGCTATATATAGAACTAAATAATGGGAAAATATGCTCTAATATTTGTCCAAGCAAGGTACATGAGGTGAAGTTGAAGAGGCTTTTCCTTTGGCATTATTGCAAATAGCAAAAATCTCTTGTCCAGGGACAACTGGAGTTATGTTGATATTCTCCATCTCAATGTTGGTGCAAGCTGTGCTATTGCTACAGTTCAAATTTATTGCTGCTTTGCTGCTCGTACTTCCATGTATATTCTTGTATGTTATATCACTCACTTTCACTGCACTTACCTGTTCAACATTTTAAAAAAAAAAAATTAAAAAAAGTCTGAAATTTTGAAATCCTTCTTTACAAGAAAAAAAATTAATAATATATTTTTTTACTTTATGTTTTACCTGAGGGTGACATGAATGACCTCCATTGCAATAAAACTGATCAATAATTATGGGGTTTTCTACATTTTTGAGGTGAATATCTTGAAAATGTATAGATCTAGCATATCCGGAACCACCCTATGATGCCATGAAGAGATAATTAATAAATTAGTATATATGAGTACAAGTATTCATAATTGTTTATCCCGTTAATTAATATTAATATGAAAGGTGAAGGAGAGCCTTGGAGCAACGGTAAAGTCGTCTCTGTATGACCTATAAGTCATAGGTTCGAGCAGTGGAAGCAGTTGTGGTGTGGCCCTTTCCCGAAACCTGCGTGAACGCGGGATACTTTGTGCACCAGACTGTCTTTTTTAATATTAATATGAAAGGTGAGACTTTGTTTACCTGCCATGTCTTAATTCTAACACCATTTTGGGTTCCCTCAAGGTTACAATTTGTTACATAGACGTTTTCCACATACGCATATGTGTTATCTCGACCTAAGCTTCCCAGACTGCATACAATGTATATTATTAGTTATTTATATCGTATAATAAAAATGTGTTTCTCATTTATAGTAAAGAAAATAAATAGAAATTTATAAGAAGTATAAGATGGAGTTGTACCTTATACCATGCCCTGGTCCACAAGAAATACCAGAAATATGAACATCAACGCACCCACTATTGATGGCAATGCAGTCATCACCTGTTTGTTATTAATGTTTTTGTTCGATTAATGAATTTTGGTGTAAAAAAAAACACTTTATGCAGTATAAAAGGGTTTCAATATCAATAACCTTAGTAGTTAGTAGGTTATATTATATTAATCAACTTAAAATTTCAGGCTAAAAATATTGCAAAGTTATAGATAGGTCTTGCATAACATAAATTACTACAGTTTATATTGGATTAGGATCTTAGATGGATGGAAGTGAATTAATTATTTTATTTTTAAAAATTGTGAAACTCCAACTTCTGCTTTTTTGCTTAATAAAAGTGTATGAAATAAGGATTTGGGAAAATTCTGTTTGTATTAATCAACACATTCCGATAATATTTTTTGTTTATATTACGAAATTAATATTCACATAATAAACTCCAAATTGTTCGCTTCCTACTCGAAAAATATTTCACAAAAATTACCTTTGGATTTTCTTTTTTCGGAAAATTTTCTAGTTTCGTTTTTCGAAAAATAAAGTCATTTAAGAACAAACATGGTTATTTTCATTTTTTATTTTTGTAAATTCTTGCAAACCTTTTTTTCTAATTCATAAATGAGGATGGATTTAGAGGTCGGGCAAGGGTTCAAGTGAACCAAGTTGAGATTATTATAGGAATCCGTAAACTTTAGATTCTGGATCCGCCTCAAACTAAAGATTTTAAGAAGTTGAGAGTATAAGAAGTACCTGTCTGAATAGTGGAGTTTTGAATATGAAGTTGGCTAGAGTTAGAGATATCAATGCCATCAGTATTGCGACTATATTTTGGTGCACTAATATGAATATTTGAGATGGTTACTCCTTTGCTGTAAGTCAGGCTTATATGATTTCTCGAACTATTCACTATCTTAATTCCACTCAATTCAAGGCCGTTACAATAAGTAAAGTGGACAGCCTACCAAGAAAAAGAAGGGGAAAAAATTCTTGTAAATGACATATGTGCGAAAATTAAAAGACTCACAGTAATATCACTTAAGTGCAGAAAATAATTTTATAAAATATACTATAATTTTAGTAAACACTATGTAAGACGAAATAGGTAAGGGCGGTATGTCGGGGTTGCCGGAGTGGCAGTGGTGATGTTATGGGGGAGGGGGTGGATTGGTGGGGTCAGAGTGAGGGATAATAGAGTAAAAATAATTACTATCTTTTATATAAATAAGTTATTGAATCCGCTAAACATAAGAGAAGTTTTTCTAGTATAACGATAAAAGTGATTCAAAAATTATTTTAAGTCAAAGGTTTGAATCCCAAATTTCACATTATTGTATTTTTCTAAATATCCTTATTAAAATTTCTGACTTCGAACAATGCAATATCGAATGATGATAAAATAGAGGGATATTTAAAACGCACCCTGATACCACTAGGAGTATTCCTCCAGCGTTGACCATGGCCATTAATAGTACCAGAGCCATTGATGAAGAGACCAAAAACACCTTTAAAATAAATCCAACTATCATTTTCACTACCTTTCCATTCCTTTGGATCCTCTGGTGCTACGATTGATCCTGATACCTGCAAACCAAGTTCTAAGTTCAGAAAATAATGATATTTTTATCGATGCACGAAATATTTCACGTAAGGTTCGGGCCTGGAAAGAGCCGCACTCAAGGGTTAATATATAGACAGACTACCTAATATAAGTATCCGTAGCTGCTTTCACGCCTTGAACATGTGACCTATAGGTCAGATGGAGACAATTTTACCATTGATCCAAGGTTACTCTTACCCAAAAAAATATGCTACTTCATGAAATCAAAAGCCTGTTGTGATATATCTTTGGCATAATTTCAGAGATACACCCTCATGTTTTGCTTCGTACCACTAATTTCTCTTGTGATTTATGATCTCACTCTTACCTCCTTATAATAAAAAATTTTTTGTAACAATTTTTTTAATCTACTTCTCATTAATATAAAAGAACTAATATCTTACCCAATTTGTCCTTTTCTAATATTAAACTCTTCTAATTAATTAATTATATGAAAATCTTTTTCAACAAGTTCTTTAACGATGAAAAACATAATACCCGCGTAAAAATAAAAATAAAACTAATTTATACGCTAGGTTTATGCCCTGTCAATTTTCAATGCCGCTCTCAATTCTATACCAGAAAATGTTGTCGTTAAACAAAAGCTAATTTATACCTTTCCATCTTTTTGATGCCCTGTCAATTCGCATGATTTTGTCTAATTATTGTGTTTGTAAAGTTTCTTTGTAATATCAATGCGCATCACGTACTCAAACTCAAACATATAAATTAATTCAACATATAAACTTTGTAATAAAACAAAAGTTTATTGGAAAAGGATAAATTAGTCAACTTGTAATTTTTTATATTAAAAATAAGTTGAAAAGTTGATACAAAAATCAAAATAAGAGAGAAAGAACGTAATATCATAAAATTATAATAGATTTTAGTGTTATGAAGCGAAAATCTTTGAAATTATCCCCTTTTAAGTACTTTTTTTTTGTCTTAACATTTTTAAGTACTAGTTCGTTCTTATTGTAGGACTTCTCTCTCTCTCACACACACTTATATATATATATATATATATATATATATATATANTTTAGAGAGAAAATATGTTCTTATAATAGAATAATGTCGGTTGAGCGTAAGAGCTTGATCGATTCCATTATTAAAGTTATTACATTGAATTTATACACGTTTGAAAAAGATAATTAATAACTGTTTGAAATTTAATGATTTTCACTCTCTCTCTCTCTCACACACACATATATATATATATATATATATATATATATATATATATATAAACAGGATGGGAAGAGCAAATGAAGCAAACTTACTTGTAGATGAATATTGGAGGATTTACAAGGCCCTTGGAATGTAATAGGTCGTATTAAAAATGACTTTTCGCTTGGTATAACCATTGACGGATTTCTACTGTCACCCCTACACGCAGCTGTCCAAGCTTGTTTGAATGCCTGTAAAAATTGATTAAAAAAATACATGAAATCTCTTAAACAACTGAATTAACGGGAAAAAGAGCAATTTTTATTCTCTTTTCCTTGAAAAGGGGGCCTTTAATCAAAGTAAAAGATTACTTTTATTCTGTATAATTTAAAAAGGATCTTCTGAAAAATGCCATAATATATATATGTCCATATTTAGATGATACATGCTCTTGAGTACTCGCTGTCTTGGTTTCAAGGAGTATAAGCAATTGGAATACGTGTATTACGGCTCAGTCTCAAACAAGCATAGAAAACAAGTGAAAAATAAGTTAGTTGAATATTGAAAATTATTTGTGTTACTTGAGTGTCGTCGTGCTCTCCATCTCCAACAGCGCCATAACTTGTTACATCAAAAACAGCGGCAAGACTTGTATCAAGAATAAATGGAGTAATACAGATCAAAAAGATGAAAGCTCGATCCTGCAAAAATGTGGCACTAAAGAAATGAAAAAAATGAATAATCATGATTATCGATAAAACTCGTAATAGCTATATAGGGCAGCCCGCGCAGGGTTCGGGAAAAGGTCGCATCATAAGAATATTATATAAACAGTCTGTCCTAATGGAAGTATTAGTGACTGCTTCACGGTTCAGACCCATACACTGCCCGTCAAGTCCCCTATAACCAAAAGACAAAATCCTAACTCAAAATGAATAAATTAAAACATTGAGCTCACCATTTAAGTTAAATCGAATGAAGAATAGTGAACTCGTTCTTTTTGTTTTTTCTATGTCGTTTTTGTATGGAGGAGTGCGGATTTATACGTTTCTGAGCATTGCATTTATTATCGGAAAAGAATTTCAGAAATCTACTAAAAGATTCATTGAAATCCTCTTTAAGTATGACTTACTTACTGCGGATGAGTTAGGAATTAATTCTTCTAAAGCCTCATTAATACTAATAGATTGCTCTCCTCCAACTGACACTAACAAATCTCTCTTCAAAATCAAGTAATTTTGGACGAGTGAAAATAATTTTGATCCCCCAACTTCATCTTAAAAATCAAACTCCTCCAACAATAAACAATTGATATTCTACTCCTCGAAACTCAATTAGATTTCTTAAATACCTATTTTATCCTCAGTCTTGTCAACCTTGGTCTATATATATTTTTTTTATTTTTTAATATGATTATAATTTTCTTAATCTATGTTATGGATTGACCTAGTGAAAATAATTCTTTTTAAAATTTTAAAAAAATGGAAAACAATAATCAATCATATATAATTTATTAAAATTGAATAGTAATACATATGGAAAAACTTAAAATAATAGAATAAAATATCTTATTAATATCAATCAAATAAAAGTTAGCACATTCATATAAAAAATAATAATTAAAAATAGATTTAAATTACAACAAATTTTATTAATATATATATATATATATATATATATATATATATATATATATATATATATATATATATATATATATATATATATATATATAAAATCCATAGTGATACATGAATACTGCAAGTCCCAACACCATCTAGCGCAAATCTCAGCTCTTGGCCATATACAAACCCGGAAATCCTCAAATGCAAAATATGATTCTTAAACTCATTAGAACCTCCCCTAGAGTCATCCACTCTGCTCAAATCTTAGTTGCACCGCCCAAATGGGTCGTACGACCTATGCTCAATTAGTACAACAACAACCCAAAGAAGTAATCCTTCCTTAACACAATCGAGCAAATCCCTACTCCATGAGCACTACATCCGTCACGAATAACAACTCAAATTATTCCTTGATTTCCATGTGCCCGTAAAGTGTAATACATCCCACATCTAGAAATTTCCTTACTTGAGTCATGCTCGAACTCAATATCTGCAAGTCATAACTGATTCAGAAGTATACCTCAAACAGAAATCAACACAACACATCGCCGTGTAATCAATTCGTCAGTAGCAGACTCCCCCACTTGGCTCAAAGTCATATATCAAAACACTCGACAAGTCACAATGATCATACTTTATTACAGCCATAATACCGCAGTGAGATTTAACTAAATCCTTCATAATCTCACGTAACACAAACCACATAACACCTCATATCATCTGCTAAGCTCGTATTCATTACCGTGACGACCAGATCAACTATTACAAATGATCCAAATTAACTTAAATTGCACAAACATAACCCATTGGTATAAAAGAAAGCCTTCATACAATATCATAAGGATCACACATCCATAGATTACCCCGCAGGTGATTATCCACATGCTTAGACTTAAACTGATATCTCTCTATACCCTTTCGCGGCCACATCGACTACGCAATCACTTAATCTTCCTGAGTTTAAACTCATCAATAAGACATGCGAATCTAATTCATTCTACAATTAAGCAACGTAAAAGATCCTTCAATACACTCATAGCTCGAGTCTATATGTCGCATCAAGACAGAAATCAAGCACGCACTAGTCATTTTTACATCTCAATCAAGCTCTTCTCGTCACATACAAACCATCTGAACATTTACCCCAGTCATCCTACTCATCATATATCCATCCAACCACTAATCGAGCCACAAATTCCACTCATAAGGACACTACCTAACGTATAAGTCCAAAAGCACATGCAGAAACAATTGAAATCCCCGCACTCAAGCTACAGTCAAAACCTGGCCTCAAGTCTTCCAATCTGGCTCATCATCGGTGTCACATTTCCTTTTTACCCAAGGGGAGTATAAGGGAGTTTTTTTCACTTTAAGTGCGATATGGGATTAATTAATTAATTTTAGAATTGCCACATGGGATAATTTATGGTGTTCCAAGTCACCGGTTTATTTTTAAAATCCCAAACTAAAAAAAATTTAACTTCGTTTAAAATCAGCGAAACCAGAAAGACTAGGTAAGGAATTATATTAACTCGAGAGAAGGTTTTAGGCATTCCCTGATTTCGTTATTTTAGCACGGTCGCTTAGAAATTTATACTTGGGTTACTTCGTCTAATTACTCATTTTAGGATCTATGTTTATTTTTTACCTTTTAACTACTATTAATCACTTGATAATCCTTATTTAAAAAACTAACTTAAGATGATTTATGTATACGTATACTCAATTCCTAACACTTAGTTTATTTAAGAAAAAAAAGTTTAGTCAAAGTTGGGGGAACATATACTTTGAATTTATTTGAGAAAAACGTAATCATAATAACAATTTAAAACTCGCCTAAAGCATTTCTACGAATATTTTATTAATAAATAAAAATTATTTAACCATGCTTGCACGAACATATACCTTGGCATCCAACTATGTCACGCGTGCGTATACATAATTGCAATAACTAATTTAATTTTAAAGTGAACCTAAAGTTGTGATTGTATCTCTAAGTATTCTACCTCATGTAGCTAGGTGTAAAGGTTCAATACTATATGAGATACGTATTTGATCAAATGGAGACAACTTATGTATTAAATGCCAAACAGGCCCAGATTTTGAAGTTTGGGGCCTGGCAAAGGTTGGGTCCAAATAAACTCTAGCCCAAGACATATATTGTCTACTATTCAAATAGCCAAATTAAATCTAAAGGAACTTGGGCCTGAATTAATCTAGATGGATCTGGACCAAAAAAATTATTTAAGCATTCAATCAATTAAATATAATGGATTCAGGAAGGTTTGGGCCTAATAATGAGTCCAAATGACTCTGGCCCAATATCCATGAATTTAAAGGATAAGACTTTTAGAACACTTTTAACAAATATATTTGCCTAAGAAGTGTAAATAAATTTGCAACATAACTCTTCAAACAACAACTTCAAGCTAACATGATTTATGTAGTATTCAAACTAATTACAGATTTATCAACAAATTCAAGCCATGATTTAACAAAGATGAAGAAACTTTACATTGGTTGAAAAAAGGCAAAATACATAAGTTAGCACCTCAATTATGAACCAAATCCCTATTACATACTTTTTATAGACAAAAATAACTTTACACACTCAATCTTTCTAGATTGTGTCTAATACATATTACTTTTGCTACGTGACACACGCGTGTTTAACAAAAATTATTATGACAATCTGGCCTGTCGTCTCATGAGTTACCGCTCTATTTCTCTCATTTTTGCTTTTTTATGCTTCGTTATTCGTATTTTATAGTATCGGGTTGGTCGGATCAAATCCGGAATGATTTGGGTAAGGATTGAGACACTTAGTCTCTTTTGAGAAAGCTTAAGTTGGAAAAGTCAACCGAATATTGACTTATGTGTTAGAGGGCTCAGATGTGAGTTTCGATGGTTCGTATAGCTTCGAGAGGTGATTTATGACATGGGAGTATGATCGGAATGAGTTTTGGAGGTTTGGAGTAGATTTAGGCTTGACTTGGCGAAGTTGATATTTTGGTAATTTTCGGTTCATAGGTGAGATTTTGATATAGGGGTTGGAATAGAATTTCAAGAGTTGCACTAGTTCCATTGTGTCATTTGGGATGTGTGTGCAACATTTCAGGTTATTCGTACATGGTTTGGTTGGGATTTTGATCAAAAGTGGAATTTGGAAGATTTTTAGAAACTTACGCTTGAATCCGATGTGTTTGGTTGATTTGATGTTGTTTCAAGTGTTTTGATGATTGGAACAAGTTTGAATAAGGTATTAGGATATGTTGATGCCTTTGGCTGAGGTAGGGGGCCTCGGGTGAGTTTCGGGTGGTCATTCGGATCATTTTGTAGTTGAGAAATTGCAGAAAATTGTAGGTTCAGCTGTTGCAAGTTTTTACTCTTCGCATTCGCGAGTGGACCCTCACGTTCGCGAAGAGCTAGAGGAGGTCAGTGGGATTTTTGCCTTCGTGTTCACGAGAAGGGCTTCACGTTTGTGTAGGGTTGGGAAGTGGTGCATCGCGTTCGCGAGAAGGACTTCACGATCGTGTAGAGGAATTGGGTCAGCTGGGGTTTGAGGTCAGTTTGTTCATCACATTCGCGAGAGGCAGAATGCGATCGCAAAGAGTGGTCTGAGGAAGGCATCACATTCGTGAGGGTCTGGTCGCGATCGCTTAGGAGGAAATTTGGTCAAGGTAATTTTGTTCTTCGTGAACGCTAGGCTTTGACCGCATTCGCGAAGAAGGAAATTAAGGCCTGGGCAGAATGTTTTTAACTTGTCTTGTCCGCGATTTTGAGGCTTATTGCCTCCATAGCTGGTCATTTTTGAAGATTTTTGAAGGAGATTGAAGAGGGATTCAAGGAGAAAACGTTTGGAGGTAAGATTCTTGTACTACAACTCGATTATTATGTGAATTCCACCTAGAAAATCATGAAACCTAAGCCTAAAATTGGAGAACTAGGACTTGAAATTGGAGACCAAACATTTGGGATTGAAGGGTCATTTGTAGATGGATTTTAATGTTCTTGGTACATATGAACTCGTGCAGAGATAAGGAATCTGTTGGTGTAAAAATTTCTAAATTTTGAGACGTGGGACGGGGGGTCGAGTTTTGGTAATTTTGGAATTTGTGCCCTTTATTGATTTTTTTTCTTGGACTTTGTTTCCTTATCATATTTTAACGTCCTCATTCTGATTTTGAATAGACTCGATGTGCGTGGAGGCCAATTAGAGGGGAAAAGGCATCGTGATCTAGAGATTTAGCTGGTTTGAGGTGAGTAATGATTGTAAATGATGTTATAAGGGTTTGAAACACCGGATTGCACATCGTAGAGCTATATTGACGTGAGGCACACGCTTGATGACGAGCATGCGGTTGTGCCCTATTGGGGATTGTGACTTGGTCAGTCCCGATTGATGATTTTACCGCATATTTGACTGAAAATAATTTTTTATCATCATTTTTTGAGCTGAATGCCAGAATTGGGCCTAGTGCCAACTATTTGAACCCTTCGGGGCTTTTTATTGATATTGCCTCACAGTTTTAACTTATTACTTGAATTCAGTCATGTTATTTTCCACTGTTTTCATACTCAGCTATGTTTACTCAGTTTTAAGACTTAAATTATATTTTGGCTGAGAAACACTATTTTACTATTGCCTGAGGGGCTTGTGAGGATTTTTGACTGCGTAAAGCCGAGGGCCTATGTTGCTAGGAAACACTGATATTGATTTGAGGCCGAGGGACAAAGATATGTATGCCACGAGGTGTCTTGATTGATATGAGGCCGAGGGCCGAGTTTTGATGCTACGAGATGGCTTGTTATTGCGCTTGGGCCGTAAGGGGCCCCTCCAGGAGGCTACATACCCCCAGTGAGTGCAGGTACCCATTGTGATGTGAGATTGAGCCCGAGGGGCTGGTATGGTTCTGAGATGTTGACCGAGGGGCGGATTTGTTGACACTGTGCTCGAGGGGCGAACTTCTATTTGCTTACCTTGCTTTAATTGTCTATCAATTACCTGTTTTACTATCGAAAAAGGATTTTACTAGACTTTTCACTAGTTTACTGCTTTAAATGGTTTTATTGCTTCATTATAGAGCCTTGTTCTTTACGTATTTTCATACTTTCAGTCGTCATTTATAATTATTTCTCACTAAGTTGGAGTGCTCATTTTACTTCCTGCACCCCGTGTGCAGATTCAGGCGTAGTTGGTTCTGCTTCCGAGTGCTGATTCCTCCAGCTTTAGGTGGGCTTTCAGAGATTACGAGGTAGCTGTTGATGTCCGCAGCCCCGTGTCTCTACTCCTTTATCACTTCTATTTCGTTTCAAACATTGTACTAATTATGGATTTATTAGACTTTTATTATGACTTATAGAAGCTCATGACTAGTCACACGCTGGTTAGGGTTGTGTATGGGTATTCTTCTGCATATTTATGTTATTATTGGTTATTTCAGATGTATTCTTATCATGTTTAGATTGTTCTTAAATTCTTATGTATTGATAGTTGAAAAATGGAAAGTGTCGGCTGGCCTTGTCTTCACGAGAGATGCCATCACGATCGAGTTTGGGGTTAGGGTCATGACATGTTGGTATCAGAGCCTTGGTTACATAGATCTCAGGATTCATGAGTAGGTTTAGTAAAGTCTCGCGGATTAGTACGGAGACGTCTGTATTTATCATCGAGAGGTTGCAAAACCTATAGGAAAAACTTCATATTCTTAAAATTCTTGTCGTACGAATTTTTTGATCCGAGTACTAAAATTTTATTATTTTATTCTCTCATAGATGGCGAGGACAAGCGCTACTGGACAGGGTGGACGACCACCAGTGCCACCAGTTGTGGCCACCAGAGGCCGAGGACGCGGTCGTGGTCATAGTAGAGCCAGAGCAGCAAGGGCAATACCTGTAGATCCACCAGCTGCCCCAGTTCAGGACTAGGTCCCAGCTGTGGATGCTCCAGCAGCACTAGCTCAGGTACCAGCTGTGCCCATTATGATTCTGGGTCTTCAGGAGGCCTTAGCTTAGATCTTATCATTTTGAACTGGCCTGGCTCAGGCGGTTTTAGCCACTACAGCCGCAACTACTTCTTAGGCTGGCGGAGGAAGTTAGACTCCCGCCGCTCGCACACCTGAGCAGGTCGTGCAGGGACTTCAGATGTTGGGGGCACACCCCTTCCAGTCGATTGCAGCTGCTCAGGACTATGTAGTTCTTTCTATACTAGAGGATGAGCAACGTAGATTGGAGATATTTAGTAGGCTTTAGCCTCCTACCTTTAGTGGCGTAGAGGGCGAGGATGCCCAGGGCTTTTTGACGAGTGTCAGAGGATGCTTCGTACCACGGGTATTCTGGAGACCAGCGGGGTCACTTTCACTACCTATTAGTTCTCAGGACTTGATTTCACTTAGTGGGAGGATATTGAGTGGCGTAGGCCTGTTGGTGTACCACCCCTTGCCTGGCAGCAGTTCTTCGTTCTCTTCCTGGAGAAATATGTGCCCTAGTCTCGCAGAAAGGAGCTACATAGGCAGTTTGAGTGGTTCCGTCAGGGGGAGATGACCATGTCACATTATGAGTTGAGGTTCTCCGAGTTGGCTCGTCATGCTATCTTATTGGTCACGGTAGATAGAGAGAGGATCAGGAGGTTTGTTGATGGTCTTACTTATCAACTCCGTATTCTTATGACCAGGAAGAGGGTGACTGGTGCTACATTCGAGGAGGTTGTCAATATTACCTGAGAGATTGAGTTTGTTCGTCGCTAGGAGCGAGAGGAGAGAGAGGCCAAGAGGCCTTGAGGATCTGGTAGTTACAGTGGTGCTCCTTCGAGGGGCCAGTTTCAGCACAGCAGAGGCCGTCCATTTAGGCATGCTCAGCCAGCATGCCCAAGTTATCGTGGTGCATCATCGGGTCATGGTTTTCACAATTCACATCAGAGCCAGTCATCACTTAGTGCCCTTCCAACTCAGAGTTCATCCCGTGCTACCTCCCTTCAGGCTCTTCTATGCTGAGTGCATCTGCTACTCACTCTGGTGTGATGGGTTCCCTTCAATAACCTTCTCCAGCACCTAAGAGTTGATATGAGTGTGGAGATATGGGTCACATGTGGTGGTAGTGTCCTCGTCATTTTGCAAGTTCATCCCAGCAGAGGGGTTAGTCATTAACTTTAGCACGAGTTTCTTTACTACTACCCGCCCAGCCAGCTAGGGGCAGAGGTCAGTTAGCTAGGGGTCGCCCTAGAGGGGGAGGTTGATCGAGGGGCGGTCAGGCTCATTTTTATGCTCTCCCAGGAGACACGATGCTATTGCTTCCGATGCTTTTATTACAAGTATTGTTTCAGTCTGCCACAGAGATGCCTCTGTATTATTTGATCTCAGATCCACTTTTTTTATGTGTCATCATACTTTGCTCATTATTTAGGTATGCCCCGTGAGTTTCTTGCTTTACCTGTTCATGTATCTACCAGGTGGGCAACACTGTTATTGTGGACCGTGTGTACAGGTCGTGTGTGGTGACTATTGGGGGTCTGGAGACTCGAGTTCATCTTTTATTATTGAGCATGGTGTATTTCAATGTCATTTTGGGCATGGATTGGCTATCTCCGTGTCGCGCTATTATAGACTTTCATGCTAAGACAGTCACATTGGCTATGCTGGGGGTGCCACAGATTGAGTGGTGAGGTGTGATTAATTATGTTCCCAGTAGACTGATCTCGTTATTGAAGGCTCAGCGTACGGTTGGGAAGGGTTGTCTTTCTTATCTTTATTTTGTGAAAGATGTCGGAGCTGAGACTCCCAGTTTTGATTCTGTTCCAGTTGTGAGGGATTTTCCTGATGTATTTCCTGCAGACCTGCTGGGCATGCCGCCAGACAGGGATATTGATTTTGGTACTGACTTAGTGTGGGGCACTCAGCCGATTTCTATTCTGCCGTATCGTACGGCACCAGCGAAGTTGAAAGAGTTAAAGGAGAAGCTTCAGGAACTCCTAGATAAGGGGTTCATCTGGTCTAGCGTATCACCTTGGGGTGCGCCGGTTCTGTTTGTGAAGAAAAAGGATGGCATACTAAGAATGTGCAGTGATTATAAGCAATCGAATAAGGTAACAATTAAGAACAAGTATACTTTTCCTCGTATTGATGATTTATTCGACCGACTTCAAGGATTCGGATATTCTTAAGATGGCCTTCAAACCCAGATATGGTCATTATGAGTTCCTGGTTTTGTCTTTTGGGCTGACTAATGCCCCAGCAATGTTTATGCATTTGATGAACAGCGTGTTCTGGCTGTATCTTGACTCATTTTTCATAGTCTTCATTGATGATATTCTGGTGTATTCGCTTAGTCAGGAGGAGCACACCGACATTAGAAGGTTGTGTTGCAGAGATTGAGGGAGGAGAAGCTTTATGCAATGTTCTCCAAGTTTGAGTTTTGGCTGAGTTCAATGGATTTCTAAGGACTCGTGGTGTCCAACGAGGGTATTCAGGTTGATCCAAAGAAGATAGAGGCAGTGCAGAGTTGGCCCAGACCGTCCTTAGCTAATAAGATTCGTAGTTTTCTTGGTTTGGCGGGCTACTATCGCTGGTTTGTTCAGGGATTCTCATCTATCGCATCGCTTTTGACCAAGTTGACTCAGAACGGGGCTTCATTTGTATGGTCGGATGAGTGTGAGGAGAGCTTTCAGAAGCTCAAGACAACTTTGACCACAACTCTGGTGTTTGTTTTGCCATCATCTTCAGGTTCATATACCGTGTATTGTGATGCTTCGAGATTAGGGATTGGTTGTGTGTTAATGCAGGAGGGTAGAGTTATTGATTATATTTCTCGTCAGTTGAAGCACCATAAGAAGAACTACCCCGTCCATTATTTAGAGTTGACTGCCATAGATCACGCATTAATGATTTGCAGACATTACTTGTGTGACATATCTTGTGTGGTGTTTACCGATCATCATAGTCTTCAACATTTGTTCAAGAAAAAGGATCTTAATTTTAGGCAGTGGAGATGGTTGGAGTTGCTTAAGGATTATGATATCACTATATTGTGCCATCTAGGGAAGGCCAGTATGGTGGCCGATGCTTTGATCTAAAAGGCAGTGAGTATGGGGAGTTTGGCATATATTCCAGTTGAGGAGAGACCTCTCGCAGTTGATGTTCAGGCCTTGGCCAATTGATTGGTGAGGTTGGATATTTCAGAGCCCAGTCGGGTGTTGTCTTGTGTAGTTTCTTGGTCTTCTTTATATGATCGCATCAAAGAGTGCCAGTATGATAATCCACATTTGCTTGTCCCTAGGGATAAAGTTCATCATGATGATGCCCAGGATGTGACCATTGGTGATGATGGAGTGGTGAGGATGTAGGGCCAGATTTGTGCGCCCAATGTGGATGGGCTTCGGGAGTTGATTCTGGAGAAGGCCCATAGCTCGATGTATTCCATTCTTCCGGGTGCTGCGAAGATGTATCAGGATTTGAGGCAGCACTATTGGTTGAGGAGGATGAAGAAAGACATTGTGGGATTTGTAGTTCGGTGTCTCAATTATCAGCAGGTGAAATATGAGCATCATAGACCGGGTGGCTTGCTCCAGTGGATGGATATTCCAGAGTGGATGTGGGAGAGGATCACTATGGAATTTGTTGTTGGACTTCTATAGACTTTGAGAAAGTTTGATGCTATTTGGGTGATTGTGGATTGGCTGACCAAGTCCGCGCACTTCATTCCGGTGTGTATTACCTATTCTTTAGAGCGGTTGGCTAAGATTTATATCCGTGAGATTGTTCGTTTTCATGGTGTCCCAGTTTCCATCATTTCAAATAGGGGCACTCAGTTTACATAATAGTTTTGGAGGCCTGTGTAGCGAGAGTTGGGTACTCAGGTTGAGTTGGGTACAACTTTTCATCCTCAGACAGACGGGCTGTTCGAGCGTACTATTCAGATATTGGAGGATATGTTGCATGCTTGTGTTATTGACTTCGGAGGGTCATGGAATCAGTTTCTACCGCTCGTAGAGTTTTCTTATAACAACAGCTACCAGTCGAGTGTTCAGATGGCTCCATATGAGGCATTGTATGAGAGGCGGTATAGATCTCCGATTGGTTGGTTCAAGCCCGGTGAGGCTAGGCTATTGGGGACAAATTTGCTATAAGATGCATTGGAGAAGGTGAAGGTAATTTAGGAGAGGCTCTGTACAGCGCTGTCGAGGCAAAAGAGTTATGTTGACAGGAAGGTGCGAGATGTGTAGTACATGGTTGGGGAGAAGGTTCTGTTGAAGGTTTCGCCCATGAAGTGTGTTATGAGATTTAGGAAGAAAGGGAAGTTGAGTCCCCGGTTTGTTGGACCTTTTGAGGTACTTCAGAGGATTGGGGAGGTGGCTTATGAGCTTGCTTTGCCACCCAGCTTGTCGAGTGTGCATTCATTATTTCATGTTTCTATGCTCTGAAAGTATATTAGGGATCCATCTCATGTTCTAGATTTCCGCACGGTTATGTTAGATGATATTTAACATATGATGTAAAGCCAGTAGCTATTTTGGGTCGTCAGGTTTGGAAGTTGAGGTTAAGGGATATAGCTTCAGTGAAGGTGCAGTGGAGAGGTCGGCCAGTGGAGGAGGCCACCTGGGAGACCGAGCGGGAGATGTAGAGCAGATATCCTCACCTGTTTGAGGCTTTAGGTATGCTTCTTGACTCATTTTAGGATGAACGTTTATTTAAGTTGGGGAGGATGTGACGTCCCGACCAATCATCTCATGTGTTACCGCTCTATTTCCTCCATTTCTGCTTCTTTATGCTTTGCCATCCGTATTTTGTAGTATCGGGCTGGTCGGATCGAATCCAGAATGATTTTGGTAAGGATTTAGACACTTAGTCTCTTTTGAGAAATATTAGGTTGGAAAATTCAACCGGATGTTGACTTATGTGTCACAGGGCTCGGATGTGAGTTCCGATGGTTTGGTTAGCTTTGGGAGGTGATTTATGACTTAGGAGTGTGATCAGAATGAGTTTTGGAGGTTTGGAGTAGATTTAGGCTTGAATTGGCAGCAACAACAACAACAACAACCCAGTATAATCCCACAAGTGAGGTCTGGGGAGCGTAATATGTACGTAGACCTTACCCTTATCCCGAAGGGTAGAGGGGCTGTTTCCAGGAGACCCTCGGCTCAAGAAAGCAACAGGAGACAATATATTATTATTATAAATAGACTCATAATAAAATAACATAAAATACATAACATAACATAAAATATCAAAATAACAGCAATATAAGAAATATAGGAAATTCAAAAAAGATGGAAGGTATTTTGGTTTGAATTGGCGAAGTTGATATTTTGGCGATTTATAGTTGATAGGAGAGATTTTGATGTAGGGTTCGGAATGAAATTCCGAGAGTTGAAGTAATTCCCTTGTGTCATTTAGGATGTGTGTGCATAATTTCAAGTCATCCAGACGTAGTTCGGTTTGGTTTTTGATCAAAAGCGCAATTTGGAAGTTTTTTAGAAACTTAGGCTTGAATCCGATGCGTTTGGTTGATTATATGTTGTTTGAAGTGTTTTGATGATTGGAACAATTTTGAATAAGGTATTAGGATATGTTGGTGCCTTTGGTTGGGGTACTGGGGGCCTCGGGTGAGTTTCGGGTGGTCATTCAGATCATTTTAAAGTTGAGAAATTGCAAACAATTACAGGTTCAACTATTGCAGGTTTTTACTCTTCGCGTTTGTGAGTGGATCCTCGTGTTCGCGAAGAGCCAGAGGAGGTCAGTGGGATTTTTTCCTTCACGTTCGCGAGAAGGGCTTCACGTTTGCGGAGGACTGGGAAGTGATGCATCCCGTTCGTGATCGCATAGAGGAATTGGGTCAGCTGGGGTTTGAGGTCAGTTTGTTCATCGCGTTCGTGAGAGGCAAAATGCGATCACAAAGAGTGGTCTGAGCAAGGCATCGCGTTAGCGAGGGTCTGGTCGCAATCGCATAGGAGGAAATTTAGTCAAGGTAATTTTGTGCTTCGCGAACGCGAGGCTTTGACTGCATTCGCGAAGAAGGAAATTAAGGCCTGGGCAGAATGTTTTTAACTTGTCTTGTCCGCAATTTTGAGGCTTATTTTCTCCATAGTTGGTCGTTTTTGGAGATTTTTGAAGAAGATTGAAGAGGGATTCTTGGACTAGAACTCGATTATTATGTGAATTCCACCTAGAAAATCATGAAATCTAAGCCTAAAATTGAATAACTATGGCTTGAAATTGGAGACCAAACATTTGGGATTTGAAGGGTCATTTGTGGATATTGGTATGTATGAACTCGTGGGGAGATAAGGAATCCGTTGGTATAAAATTTTTTTAATTTCGTGACGTGGGCCCGGGGGTCAGGTTTTGTTAATTTCTGGATTTTTGCCCTTTATTGATTATTTTCGCTAGGGCTTTGTTCCATTATCATATTTTGGGGCCCTCATTCTGATTTTGGATAGATTCGACGCGCGTGGAGGCCGATTCGAGGGGAAAAGGCATCGCGAGCTAGAGATTTAGCCGGTTTGAACTGTGTAATAATTATAAATGATGTTCTAAGGGTTTGAAACCTTGGATTGCACATTGTAGTGCTGTATTGAGGTGTGGCACATGCTTGATGACAAACGTGGGGTTGACTTATTGGGGATTGTGACTTGGTCCGTCCTGATTGATGATTTTACCGCGTGTTTGACTGAAAACTATTTGTTATCATCATTATTTGGGCTAAATGCCAGAATTGGGCCTAGTGCCAACTATTTAAATGTTTCGGGGCTTTTTATTGATATTTTCTCACTATTTTGACTTATTACATGAACTCAGTCATGTTATTTTCCACTATTTTCATACTCAACCATGTTTACTCAGTTCTAAGATTTAAAAGATATTTTAAATGATGTTTGAGATGAGAAACATTGTTTTACTATTGTCCGAGGGGCTTGTGAGGATTTTTGACTGAGTAAGGCCAGGGGCCTATGTTGTGAGGAAACACTGATACTGATATGAGGCTGAGTGCCTGAGATATATAAGCCACGAGGTAACTTGATTGATATGAGGCCGAGGGCCTAGTTTTGATACTACGAGATGGCTTCTTTTTACGCTTGGGCCGTAAGGGGCCCCTTCAGGAGTCTACACACCTCCAGTGAGCACGGGTACCCATTGTGATGTGAGATTGAGCCCGAGGGGCTGGTATAGTTCTGAGATATATTTTCTGAGGGGCGGATTTGTTGACACTGTGCCCGAGGGGAGAACTTCTAATTTTTTACCTTGCTTTAATTGTTTGTCAATTACCTTTTTTACTGTTGAAAAAGGATTTTTACTTGACGTTTCACTGGTTTAGTGCTTTAAATGGTTTTACTGCTTCATTATAGAATGCCTTGTGTTTTTTGTGTTTTCGTACTTTCAGTCGTCATTTATATTTATTACTCACTGAGTTGGAGTACTCACTTTAATCCCTGCACCCCATGTGTATATTCAGGCGTAGCTGGTTCCACTTCCGAGTGCTAATTCCTCTAGCTTCAGGCAGGCTTTCATAGACTACGAGGTAGCTGTGGACGTCCGCAACCCTGTGTCTCTACTCCTTTATTGCTTCTATTTCTTTTCGAACATTGTACTAGTTATGGATTTATTAGATTTTTATTATGACTTATAGATGCTAATAACTAGTTACACCTCGGTTAGGACTATGTATGGGTGTTTTTCCACATATTTATGTTATTATCCGTTATTTCAGTTTTATTCTTTTCATGTTGAGACTGTTCTTAAATGCTTATCTGTTAATAGTTGGAAAATAGAAAGTGTCGGCTGGCCTTGTCTTCCCGAGAGGTGCCATCATGACCGGGTTCGCAGTTAGGGTCGAAATTATAATCACGTTAAACTCTAGAAATTTTTATCCCAATTCTTAATGAAAGGACACGTGTCAAAATTTTAAATTTTTGCTTTTTAAAATTATTTTGTTTCCCTTCGCTTTAACCCACCCTTCACTGATCTTCTTACCCAGAACCCTGCTCCTATCAGTTTGTTGCTAATCTTTCCCCTTTTCCCATTTTCGTCTTCTTCCCCACCTCTTTTCCCCATCTTCCCTGTCCACCGTTTTAAGAATAACGATAATATAAAAAGGCTTTGGAAGAAATTGATAAATAAAGTTAAAAGAAATCTATATCTAAGAGAATTTTATAAATCTAGGTTTGAATTGTAATTTAGTGGTAAAAATTTAAGAACACAAATCTAATATGGTAGAATATTAATTTGATATTGAGGGATATCGGAGATGAGCCGAAAGATGCCAAGAATCAACTAACTCTATTTGTTATTTACTAGCCATTTTTATAAAGTTATTTTTTGTTGATTGCGCTTTAATCACTTTGGTTGCTTATTTGCACTGAATAATGCCACAGATTCTGGCCATAATCAACTGTCAAAATACCTAAAAACAAATTTATCGAAGAAGATGATCGCGAATCGAGCAACCATGGATTTGGCCATAACCAACTTTAATGAAGTTTTGAGTTTTGCATCATATTTCTTGTGTCAGATTTGAATCTGGACTCAAAATCTCGTTATTAATGTACTTGAGTTCCTAATTTTACTTTATAATCGGAAGGTGATAATTATGGATTTTTTGTGGTTTCGGCATCAATCTCCAGTGGAGAAGAGAAAGAGATGGAAGGAGAATAGTTTAGGGTATATTTGTAATTTTACATTAATTTATTTTATTTTAAAATTAATGACACGTGGTACTATATTAATGGTGTGTGACATGCCTCACTTTTTCTGAGATGTTTAAATATTAAAATAGTGTGTATTAGACACACTCTAAAAAGGTTGAGTGTGTAAAGTTATTTCTGTCAGCAAAAAGTGTGTAATAGGGATTTTGGTCCATAGTTGGGGTGCTAACTTATGTATTTCGCCTTTAAAAAAAAACTTTCACAGCAGTAAGAAAACAAACAGATAAAGAAAATATGTCTCTGACAACATAAGTGAGAAAAAGCAGCAACAATAACCAAACAAGAAATCCAACACATATTTAGATTTAAGCCCAGAAATCCCAGATAAAACAGTACGAAACCAGTAGGAGTTCTTTACTAAGAGTGAAAGAAAGAAACTCCAAAAGTAGTGCCAAATCAAAATGATTCCTGAAAGTTTTCTCTATATCGGTGTAATTTTTTAGGTCTACATTGTATATCCAGGTCTGTGTATAATGAAAAGAATGAGTGAATTTATAAAGTGAAGGAGTAAAAAGAAATAAAAATTAAGGTACAAAGAATCTGTCAGAATTTACTATAAATTAGGGGAAATGGCATCTTCTTTACAGAAATGGACAACTGTCCAATGTCTAGTACCTTCCTTATCTCAGAAAATAGACAAGTGTCCTATTTACGGATATTTTTGGATTTATCCTTTTTTCGTACTCAGCATTGTGACAGTTGTCCCGATTCTAGAAAGTTCTAGCACTTTTTGAATGATTTTTAGAATTTAGGTTTCCATTGACCCTTAAGGGTCTTGGATTACTTCAAAACTAAATTGGTTCTGGGCCTGAGTCAGGTGACTCTTGTCCTGAAGAGCTTGGGCTCTTAAAATTTAATAAAGCTATGGGCTTGTCTACTTAACCAAGCCCAATTTTAACAACAAAATAAATAAATAATAATAACAAATCCATGGGCTTGTCTATTTAGCAAGGCCCAAACCATTTGCAACTATAAACAAAGAAATAATAAATAAAAAAGAGGGAGAAAGAAAAAAAATGTAATACTCTTTTTATATATATTTTTTGCTTTTATCTTGATTAATCCGTTTTAATTAATTGATTAGCAAACGAAATAGAAAATACATAATAATATAAGACTAAAAGAATATAATTACACTAACATTACATATTTTTTAATTAAGTTCGATTTTAATAAGTTAATTAATTATAAGTAAAATTGATAATTAAATAAAAAAATACATAACAATATTTAAAAAAAATAATAGAAATAATAAATTAAAAATAAAAACAGAATGCATAATTAACGATGAATAACAAAATAAAAATAAAAATTGTGGAAAAATAATAGAAATAATAAAAAAAATCCGATAATAACATAAATAAATAAAATGCGTAAATAATAAGAAAATAACAAAATTAAATGGGTCTAACCGTGATAAAACCCTCAAGCCAAGACTCCCGTCTGCGATCTAAGATCCTTGATGAGAGATCTTTGCCGGAGGATTTTTTAACGGCTAGGAAAATGAAAAAGGGGTGAATTTATGGTTTTAGCCCTTTTATATCTAAGTTCTATGGATCTTTGTTGGGTTTTTTTGGGGATTTGGTTGGGAGGATGAGGTTTAGGAGGATGAGAGGAGTGTATGGTGTGAGTTTGAGAGGTTTTGGAGCTCCAAAGCCGCCTTGGACTATTTCAGTTGGCGGGGTAGTGATGATGTAGGGTTTTCGGCCACATTTAGGTTTTAGAGGTGTTGTTTTTTATGGGTTTATTTGGTGGGGTGAGGTAGAGGGGGAGAAGAGGAGTAGAATAAAGTTATTTTGGGGGTGTTTTGGAGGTTGTGCGCTGCCAGCAGAGAATTTCGACGGGCGCCGCCGCCGTGGGGATGAGTGGCGGTGGAAATGGGAGGAGAAAGAAAAGAGAGAGAGATGGGGGCTTTTGGGTTTGGGAAGTTGAGATAGAATTGAGATAGTGAGGAGTTTGGAAATGAATGGGGGTGAAGGTTTTAGAATACTTTTATATTAAAAAGGGGGAGTTTCGGACCGTTGGATCTCTTGGAGATCAATGGCCAAGATTAAAGTGAAGGGGGTGGGGGAGATTGGTTGTTGGGTCTTGGGATGGAGTGGTTGGATATTGGGGTTTGGGCTTGGGGTTTTTGGGTTAAGTTTAGGGTTTGGGCTAGCTTAAATTGGCCCCAATTTGGCCAACACCCCATTTTCTTTAATTTTAAAAACTAATTAATTTAAATAAACCGTAAACTAAGTACTAAATTATTTTAATTTGTAAAATTTAATTAATTATCTGTCTTTATTATTTACACAATTAGTCACTCTTAAATTTGAAAAGAAAAAGTTACTTAATTTAATACTAACACTAAAATAAAGTCAAGAACAAATAATTTTTTTTGTGATTTTCTTTAATGAGGCAATTAATTATGTAATTAGGCATTAAATTAAATTAAAAGCATAATAATGCAAGATGATGAAGGTTTAAATATTTCTTTCTTAGTTTTCATAACTTTTAAAATGAAAAATGTGACTAAAAATGCAAATGATTCCTGATAAACACAAAAAAAATCCTTTAAAAAAATCTAAAATAATCAGGACTAATTTATTTATCAATTTTGCAGGAATATTTTGGTAGGGTAAAATTATATGCTTACAGCATCCCCTCTTTGCTCGGAAACACGAAGAAGTTTTCGGGCATAGATAAAGTGAGCAGTCACGAACAAATTTTACCCATTTTGATACTCCATGCGAAACATTTCGAAAACTTTGGCCGAAAATTACTTCAAAGGTTGCCTACATATCCTTGCTATAAATGAATCAAGTCAGTGTAGTTTTAACTTTTTTTTTAGTTGGGTCTATCGGGTAGATGTGATTTCACTACCGTTACTGCTGCTGAAGTCCTTATAGCACCAAAGCCAAAATGAAGAGAACTGAATAAACTTATCATCTATGAGTTACAAGATTCCTATCTGTAAATTTAGAAGCTTGGCCTTAAGTCTCCATTGTTACTTTATGCAGACTCTGATCTAGATGTTGATGCTTGTTAGCAGTAGATGTTAGTTAAATCTTCTTCATATTTTTCGGATCAAGATGAGACATGCAAACTGGTGACTTCAATCTTGTCCATATCTTCTTCGCTTCGGTACTTCAAATTTGACTTTTCTTTTATTCTGAATTGAGACTTCTTTTGGTCATCTGGAATGTAGTAATTTAAGGTATAACCTGTTCATAAATCAAAACAAACAAAATGAACAAAATTTTTCTGCCCCAGTACTTATTAGAAAAATTTCGTGAGTTATTTATAACCAAAACTTATACTACATTATTATTGAAAGCAATAAAAAATCAGGATTGTGTATCCTTGGGAAAAGGAGAATAGGAAGTGGAGACCCTATGTCTAAAAGTAAACTCAACTAGGGACAAAAAGCCTTAAGTCTGAAAAAATCACCAGGTTATGCCGCTGTCAACTAGGGAATGACAACCCTATGTTGGAAAGTTGTCAGGTTATGTTGACATCAACTAGGGAGTGGGACCCTATATTTGGAAAAATCATCAGGTTATGTTGGCATCAACTAGGGAGTGGGACCGTATGTTGGAAACATCGTCAGCTTATGCTGGCATCAACTAGGGACTATGACCCTATGTTGGAAAAGTCATCAGGTTATGCTGGCATCAACTAGGGAGTGGGGCCTTTGTGTCGACCCGACCAGTCGTCTCATGATTTACCACTCCGTTTCCCCTATTTATGCTTCTTTATGCTTTGTTAATCCGTGTTTTGCGGTATCGGATTGGTCTAATCGAATTCGAATAATTTTTGTAAGGTTTTAGACACTTAGTTTCTTTGAGGAAGCTTAAGATGAAAACGTCAATCGAACGTTGACTTATGTGTTAGAGGGCTCATATGTAATTTCCGGTGGTTCAGTTAGCTTCAGGAGGTGATTTGAGACTTAGGAGTGATCGGAATGGTTTTTGGAGGTTCGGAGTAGATTTAGGCTTGAATTGGCGAAGTTGATATTTTGGCGATTTCCGATTGGTAGGTGAAATTTTGATATAGGGGTCGAAATAGAATTCTGATAGTTGTAGTAGCTCCATTGTGTCATTTGGGATGTGTGTGCAAAATGTCAGGTCATTCGAACATGGTTTTATTGGGTTTTTGATCAAAAGCAGAATTCGGAAGATTTTAGAAACTTAGGCTTGAATCCGATGTGTTTTGGTTGATTTTATGTTGTTTGAGGTGTTTTGAAGTTTGGCACAAGTTTGAATAAGGTTTTAGGATATGTTGGTGCCTTCGGTTGAGGTCTCGGGGACCTCGGATGAGCTTTGGGTGGTCAACCAGAACACTTCATGCCTTGGAGATATTGCAAAATTGCAGGTTCAGCTGTTGTAGAGAATTCCTCTTCGCGATCGCATAGGTGTTCTCGTGATCGCGTAGAAGGTTTTGACGTGGTAGTCCAGTTGTTCTTGTTGTTCGTGGAAGTTCGGTTGAGATCGCATAGAGGTGAGGAAGTTGTTGCTCGCGAACGCATAGTGAAGGTCGCGTTTGAGTAGAGTTAAGTGGACCAGGGGTCTTGGATGGAAGTTGTTCATCACAAACTCGGTGGCCAGTCCGCGATTGCGTAGGGTCAGATGCTTGAGCATCACGTTCGCATGCAATTTTACGTGTTCACATAGACTAAATTGTGGGAGCTTAGGATTTTTGCTTCGCGATCGCAAAGGTTGTCCCGCAATCGCGATGAAGGAAAATAGGCCTGGGCAGAAAGTTTAAAAGGTTGTCATGTCTGCGAGGGTTGGGTTTATTTCTTCCATTGCTGTTCATTTTTGGTGCTTTTTGAAGGGTATTAAAGAAGAATTCAAGGGGAATTACTTGGAGGTAAGATTCTTGGACTTAAAACTCGATTATTATGTGAATTCCACCTAGTAAATCAGGGAAATTAAGATAAAAATTGAAGAACTAGGGTTTGGAAATTTAGACCTTTGATTGAGGATTTGATGGACCATTTGAGGTTGGATTTCTGAGTAATGATTGTAAATGATGTTCTGAGGGTTTGAAACCCTAAATTGCACAGCGTAGTGCTATATTGAGGTGAGGCACACGCTTGATGATGAGCGTGGGGTCGTGCAACTTGGTTCGTCCTGATTGATGATTTTACCACGTATTTGACTGAAATCTATTTGCTATCGTCATTATTTTGGGTGAATGCCATATTTGGGCTTCATGCCAACTATTTGAACCCTCTGGAACTTTTATTGATATTTCCTCACTGTTTTGACTTTGTACTTGAACTCAGGCATGCTATTTTTCACTATTTTAATACTCAACCATATTTACTCGGTTTTAATACTTAAATGATGGTTGGGCTGAGAAACACTGTTTTACTATAGTCCGAGTGGCTTGTGAGGATTTTCTTGACTGAGTAAGGCCGATGACCTATGTTGTCAGGAAACATTGATATTGATTTGAGGCCGAGGGCCTGAGATATGTATGCCACGAGGTTGCTTGATTCATATGAGGCCGAGAGCCTAGTGATTTTGCTATGAGATGACTTGATATAGTGCTTGGGCAGTAAGAGGCCCCTCTAGGAGTCTGCATACCCCCAGTAAGCATGGGTACCCATTGTGATGTGAGATTGAGATTGAGGGACTGGTATTGTTCAGAGATATTGCCTGAGGGGTGGTTTTGTTGATACAGTGGCCAAGGGGCAAACATTTACATGTTTATTTTCCTCAATTTCCTATCAATTATATTCTTACTTGTTGGAAAAAGGGTTTTTACTTATCTCTTAGCTGGTTTACTATTTTTTTTTAAAATGGTTTTACTGCTTCGTTATAGAATGCGTTGTGACTTACGTGTTTTCTTGCTTTCAGTCTTTATTTACATTTTTTACTCACTGAGTTGGAGTGCTCACTTTACTCCCTGCACCACGTGTGCATATTCAGGTGTAGCTGGTTCCGCTCCCGAGTGCTGATCTTTCCAGCTTCAGGCAGACATTCGGAGTTCACGAGGTAGTTGCTTGGCGTCCGCAATCCCATGTTTCTTTTCCTTTATAACTTCTATCTCTTTTTAGACATTTATACTAGCTTATAGACTTAGTAGACTTGTATTATGACTTATAGATGCTCATGACTAGTAAAACCCCAGTATCGGGCTGTGTATAAGTGTTCTTCCGTGTATTTATCCTATTATTTGCTATTTCAGATTTATTTTATCATGTTTAGACTGTTCTTAATGCTTAAATGTTAATAATTGGAAAATGGTAGGTGTCGGCTGGCCTTGTCTTCATGAGAGGCGCCATCACGACCGGGTTCGGGTTTAGGGTTGTGACAAGTAGGTATCAGGGCCTAGGTTACATAGGTCTCACGAGTCATGAGCAGGTTTAGTAGAGTCTCATGGATCGGTACAGAGACGTTTATATCTATCCTCGAGAGACTGCAGAACCTTTAGGAAAACTTCATATCCTTGCAATTCTTGTTATGCGAATTGTTGATCCGATTACTAAACTTCTGTTATTGTATTCTCTCATAGATGGTGAGGACATGCGCTACCGGTCAGGATGGACGACCACTAGTACCATCATCTGTGGCCAACAGAGGCCGAGGATGCGGTACAGGCAGAGCAGTGAGGGCAACACTTATAAATCCACTAGCTGCCCTAGTTAAGGACCAGGTCCCAACTGTGAATGCTCCAGCAGCTCCAGCTCTGGCACCAACTGTGCCCATTGTGATTCTGGGTCTTCAGGAGGCCATGGACCAGATCTTATCAGTTTGCACTGGCCTAGCTCAGTCGGTTTTAGCCACTACAACTGCAGCTACTTCTAAGGCCAGGGGAGGCAATCAAACTCCCGCCACTAGCACACCTAAGCATGTCGTACAGGGACTTCAGATGCCGGGGGCACATCTAGCCCAGCTAGTTGCAACTATTCAAATCTATGTAGTTCCTGCTATGCCAGAGGACGAGTAACATAGGTTGGAGAGATTTGGTAGGCTTTAGCCTCTGATTTTCAGTGGTGCAGAGGGCGAGGATGCCCAAGGCTTTTTGGACAAGTGTCAGAGGATGCTTCTTACAACAGGTATTCTGATGACTAGCAGGTTTGCTTTTACCACCTATTAGATTTCAGGAGCTTCTTTCACTTGGTGGGAGGATTATAAGAGGTGTAGGCCTGTTGGTGCAGCACCCCTTACCTGGCATCAATTCTCCATTCTCTTTCTAGAGAAGTATGTACCGTAGTCTCGCAGAGAGGAACTGCGTAGGCAGTTTGAGTGGTTGCGTCAGGGGGAGATGACTGTGTTGCAGTAAGAGTTGAGGTTCTCCGAGTTGGCTCGTCATGCCATCTAGTTGGTTTCGACAGATAGAGAGAGGATCAGAAGGTTTGTTGTTGGTCTTACTTATCACTTCTGTATTCTCATGACTAGGGAGATAGTGACTGGTGATACGTTCAAGGAGGTTGTGGATATTTCTTGAGTGATTGAGTATGTTCGTCGCTAGGAGAAAGAGGAGAGGGAGGCCAAGAGGCCTCAAGGATCTGGTAGTTACAGTGGTGCTCCTTCGAGGGGTTAGTTTCAGCATGGCATAGGCCGTTCATTCAGGTCTGCTAAGCCAGCTCTCCCATGGTATCGTGGGGCATCATCGGGTCATGATTTTCACTGTTCTCATTAGGCTCAGTCATCATTTAGTACCCCTCCATCTCAGAGTTCATTCGTTGCTCCATCAGTTCAGGGCTCTTCTATGCCGAGTGCATCTGCTAGTCACTCCGGTGCTAGGGGTTCCCTTCAGTCCCCCTCTCCAGCATTTGGGAGTTTTTATGAGTGTGGAGAGATGGGTCACATGTGGAGGTAGTGCCCTCGTTGTTTTGCTAGTTCATCGCAGCAAAAGGGATAGTCATCGGCTTCAGCGCCAGTTGCTTTACCACCACTCGCCAAGCCAACTAGGGGTGTAAGTCAATCTGTTAGGTGTCGTCCTAGATGGGGAGGTCAGGCCTATTTCTATGATCTTCCAGGCAGGCTCGATGCTATTGCTTCATATGCTGTTATTACATGTATTGTCTCAGTCTTCCATAGAGATGCCTATATATTTTTTGATCCCGATTCCACCTTTTCTTATGTGTCATTATACTTTGCTCGTTATTTGGGTACGCCTTGTAAGTTTCTTGCTTTGCGTGTTCATATATCTACTCCGGTGGGTGATACTATTATTGTAGACCGTGTGTACTGGTCATTTATGGTGACTATTGGAGATCTGGAGACCCGAATGGATCTTTTACTATTGAGTATGGTGGATTTCGATGTCATACTAGGCATGGATTGGCTATCTCCATGTCGCGCTATTCTGGACTGTCATACTAAGACAGTAACATTGTCTTTACCGAGTGTGCCATGGATCAAGTGGCTACATGTGACTGATTATGTTCCTAGTAGAGTAATCTCTTTCTTGAAGGCCCAGTGTATGGTTAGGAAGGGTTGTCTTTCGTATCTAGCCTTTGTGAGGGATGTCGGAGTTGAGACTCCAATTATTGATTCTGTCCCAATTGTGAGGAGGGATTTCCACGATGTATTTCCTGCAAACCTGCTGGGCATGCCACCGGACATGGATATTGATTTTGGTATTGACCTAGTGCCGGGCACTCAGCCCATTTCTATTTCGCCATATCGTATGGCACCAACGGAGTTGAAGGAGTTAAAGGAGCAACTTTAGGAACTCCTTGATAAGGGGTCCATTCGTCCTATTGTGTCGCCTAGGGGTGCGCTGGTTCTGTTTGTGAAGAAGGATAGCATGAGAATGTGCATTGATTATAGGCAATTGAACAATGTAGCAATAAAGAACAACTATCATTTGCATCACATTGATGATTTATTCGACCAACTTTAGGGAGCGAGAGTGTTCTCCAAGATTGATCTCTGTTCAGGTTACCACCAGTTGAAGATCATTGATTTGGATGTTCTTAAGACAACCTTCAGGACCAGATATGGCCATTATGAGTTCCTGGTTATGTCTTTTGGGCTGACCAATGCCCCAGCAACATTCATGCTTTTGATGAACAGTGTTTTCTAGCCTTATCTTGACTCGCTTGTTATAGTTTTCATTGATGATATTCTGGTATGTTCGCATACGGAGTATTTGAGGATTGTGTTACAGAGATTGAGGGAGGAGAAGCTTTATGCAAAGTTCTCCAAGTGTGAGTTTTGGCTCGGTTCAGTGGCATTCTTGGGACACATGATATCTAGTGAGGGTATTCAAGTTGATCCAAAGAAGATAGAGGCGGTTCAGAGTTGGCCCAGACCATCCCTAACTATAGAGATTTATAGCTTTCTTAATTTGGCAGGCTATTATCGTTGGTTAGTTCAGGGATTCTCATCTATCACATCTCCCTTGACCAAGTTGACTCATAAGGTTGCTTCATTTGTATGGTCGGACGAGTGTGAGATAAGCTTTCAGAAGCTCAAGAAAACTTTGACCACAACTCCAGTGTTGGTTTTGCCATCAGCTTCGGGTTCATATAACGTGTATTGTGATGCTTCGAGAATTGGGATTGGTTGTGTGTTGATGCAGGAGGGTAGACTTATTGCTTATGCTTCTCGTTAGTTGAAGCCCATGAGAAAAACTACCAAATCTGCGCACTTTATTCCTGTGTGTACTATATATTCTTCCGAGCGGTTAGTAGGGATCTATATCCAGGAGATTGTATGTTTGCACGGTGTCCTAGTTTCTATCATTTCAGATAAGGGCACTCAATTTACATTGTAGTTTTGGAGGTATGTGCAGTGAGAGTTGGGTACTCAGGTTGAGTTGAGCACAACTTTTCACCTCAGATGGACGGATAGTCCGAGTGCACTATTCAGATATTGGAGAAGGTGAAGGTGATTCAGGAGAGTCTCCATACAGCGCAGTCGAGGCAAAAAAGTTATGCTGATAGGAAGGTTCGAGATGTGTCCTACATGGTTGGTGAGAAGGTTTTGTTGAGGGTTTCACCCATGAAGGGTGTTATGAGATTTGGGAAGAAAGGGAAGTTGAGTCCGCGATTTATTGGGCCTTGTGAGGTAGTTCGGAGGATTGGGGAGGTGGCTTATGAGCTTGATTTTCCACCCAGCTTGTCGAGTGTGCATTCATTATTTCATGTTTCTATGCTCCGGATGTATATTGGGGATCCATTTTATGTTCTGGATTTCAACACGGTTCAGTTGGATGATGATTTGACCTATGATGTAGAGCCAGTAATTATTTTGGGTCGTCAGGTTTGGAAGTTGAGGTAAAAACAGATAGCTTTAGTGAAGGTGCAGTGGAGATGTCGGCCCATGGACAAGGCTACCTGGGAGACTGAGCGGGAGATGCGGAGCAGATATCCTCACATGTTTGAGGCTTCAGGTATGTTTCTTGACTAGTTTGAGGATGAACGTTTATTTAAGTTAGGGAGGATGTGAACCCTGCCAGTTGTCTCATGAGTTACCGCTCTGTTTCCCCTATTTTGGCTTCTTTATGCTTTGTGTATCCATGTTTTGTGGTATCGGGTTGGTCGGATCGAATCTGGAATGATTTTGGTAAGGTTTGAGACACTTAGTCTCTTTTGAGGAAGTTTAAGTTGGAAAAGTCTAATGGATATTTACTTATGTGTTAGAGGGCTCGGATGTGAGTTCTGGTGGTTCGGTTAGCTTCGACAGGTGATTTGGGACTCAGGAGTGTGATCGGAATGGGTTTTGGAGGTTCAGAGTAGATTTAGGCTTGAATTGGGGAAGTTGATATTTTGGCGATTTCTGGTTGGTAGGTGAGATTTTGAAATAGGGGGTCAGAATGGAATTCTGAGAGTTGCAGTAGCTTCGTTGTGTCGTTTGGGATGTGTGTGTTAAATTTCAAGTCATTCGGACGTAGTATGGTTGGGTTTTTGATAAAAAGCGGAATTCGAAAGATTTTAGAAACTTAGGGTTGAATCCGATGTGTTGTTGTTGATTTGATGTTATTTGAGGTGTTTTGAAGATTGGTAAAAGTTTGAATAAGGTTTTAGGATATGTTTGTGCCTTTGGTTGAGGTCCCGGGGACCTTGGGTGAGTTTCGGGTGGTCAACCGGACAATTTCGTGCCTTAGAGATATTGCAGAATTGCAGGTTCAGCTGTTGCAGAGAATTCCTCTTCGCTATCGCGTAGGTGTTCTCGTGATCGCGTAGAAGGTTTTGAGGGGGAATTCCAGTTGTTCTTCACGTTCGCGGAAGTTGGGTTGTGATCACATACAGGTGAGGAAGTTGTTGATCGCGAACACGTAGTGATGGTTGCGTTCGCGTCGAGTTAAGTAGACCAGGGGTCTTGGATGAAAGTTTTTCATCGCGAATTCGGTGGACAGTCTGCGATCGTGTACGATCAGATGCTTGAGCATCGCGTTCGTATGGAATGTTATGTGTTATCATAGAGTAAATTGTGAGAGTTGAGGATTTGTGCTTCGCGATCGCGATGAAGGAAAATAGACCTGGGCAAAAAGTTTAAAAGGCTGTCTTATCCGCAAGGGTTGGGTTTATTTCTTTCATTGTTGGTCGTTTTTGGAGTTTTTTGATGGAGATTGAAGAGGGATTTAATAGGAATCACTCGGAGGTATATTCTTGGACTTAAAACTCTATTATTATGTGAATTCGACCTAGTAAATCATGGAAATTAAGCCAGAAATTGAAGAACTAGGGATTGGAAAGTCAGATCTTTGATTAAGGATTTGATGGACCATTTGGGGTCAGATTTCTAAACTTTGATATGTATGAACTCGTGGGGAGATGAGGAATCTATTGATGTAAAATTATTGAATTCCGAGACGTGGGCCCGGTGGTCGAGTTTTGGTAATTTTGGTATTTGTATCAATTATTGATTGTTTTCGGGTGGGCTTCGTTCCCTTAGAATACTTTGACATCCTCGTTCCGATTTTGGATAGATTCGATGCGAGTGGAGGCTGATTCGAGGGGCAAAGCTGTCACAAGCTAGAGATTTGGCCGGTTCGAGGTGAGTAATAATTGTAAATGATGTTCTGAGGGTTTGAAACCTCGGATCGCACATCGTAGTGCTATATTAAGGTGAGGCACACGCTTGATGACGAGCGTGTGGTCGTGCACTATTGGGAATTGTGACTTGGTCCGTCCCGATTGATGATTTTACCGCGTATTTGACTGAAATCTATTTTCTATCATCATTATTTGGGTTGAATGCCATATTTGGGCTTCGTGCCAACTATTTGAACCCTTTAGGGACTTTTATTGGCATTCCCTCACAGTTTTGACTTTATACTTCAACTCAATCATGTTATTTTCCACTATTTTTATACTCACCCTTGTTTACTCGACTTTAATACTTCAATGATATTTTAAATGATGTTTGGGCTGAGAAATATTGTTTTACTATTGCCCGAGTGGCTTGTGAGGATTTTCTTGACTGAGTAAGGCCGAGGGCCTATATTGTGAGGAAACACTGATATTGATTTTAGGCCGAGGGCCTGAGATATATACGCCATGAGGTGGCTTGATTGATATAAGGCCGCGTGCCTAGTGATGATGCTACGAGATGATTTGATATAGTGCTTGGGCCGTAAGAGGCCCCTCTAGGAGTCTGCATACCCCCAGTAAGCATGGGTACCCATTGTGATGTGAGATTGAGACTGAGGGACTGGTATTGTTCAGAGATATTGCCTGACGGGTGGTTTTGTTGATACAGTGGCCAAGGGGCAAACCTTTACATGTTTATTTTCCTCAATTTCCTATCAATTATATGCTTACTTGTTGGAAAAAGGGTTTTTACTTATCTATTTAATGTTTTAATGTTTTAAAAAAATGGTTTTACTGCTTTATTATAGAATGCCTTGTGCCTTACGTGTTTTCTCGCTTTCAGTCTTTATTTACATTTGTTACTCACTGAGTTGGAGTACGCACTTTACTCCCTGCACCCTGTGTGCATATTCATGCATAGCTGGTTCCTCTCCCGAGTGCTAATCCTTCTAGCTTCAGGTGGACATTCGGAGTTTACGAGGTAGCTGCTTGGCATCCGTAGTCCTGTGATTCTCCTCCTTTATCACTTCTATCTCTTTTCAGACATTTATACTAGCTTATAGACTTAGCAGACTTGTATTATGACTTATAAATGCTCATGACTAGTGACACCCGGGTATCGAGCTGTGTATGGGCGTTCTTCTATATATTTATGATATTATATGCTATTTTGGATTTATTTTATCATGTTTAGACTATTCTTAATGCTTAATTATTAATAATTGGAAAATGGGAAGTGACGGATGTCCTTGTCTTCACGAGAGGCGCCATCACAATCGGGTTCGGGTGTAGGGTCGTGACAACCCTATTGTTGGAAAATTCATCAGGTTATGCTGGCATCAACTAGGGAATGGGACCCTATGTTGCAAAGGTCATCAGGTTATGCTAGCATCAACTAGGGAGTGGGACCCTATGTTGGAAAAGTCATTAGGTTATGTTGGAATTAACTAGGGAGTGGGACCCTTTGTTGGAAAAGTCATCAGGTTATGCTAACATCAACTAGGGAGTGGGCCCCTATGTTTGAAAGTCATCCAGTTATGCTAGCATCAACTGGGGAGTAGGACCATATGTTGGAAAAGTCATCAGGTTATGCTAACATCAACTAGGGGGTGGGACCCTATGTTGGGAAAGTTGCAGTTAGGGATTGGTGATCCTATGCTACTATGGCTTTGAACTTTTATTCTTTTCTTCTTTTTTTTTCTTTGTTTTTCACTTTTCGTCACTTTTATTTAAGAGAATGAGTAAGGAATTTGGAGGGGGCTTCCCTTTTGGGTTGACTATTGCTGCAGAACCATTTTAGTCTCTGCGTGGTTTATTTTTGTTGCACCTAATTCTTGCAAGGTTGCTTTGAATTACACTTGTGTTCCTTGCTTTTCAAATAAAGAATAATTTGCCAGTTTGAAACAGTGGTTGGTTTTGTGGCCTTGAGCGTTTCAATCACTTGATCTTAGCTCGGCTTCTTCGATAAAGATCTCCACTGTTTGATTGCTTTCTGGGGATTGGTTTCATTCCTAAACCTGGGCATCTTAACTTTTCCAAAACTTTAACATGATGGTTAACCATGTATGACTTAACCTCTTTCCACTTTATTTTGCCTTTATGGGCGTTTGACTTTGATTTCCTTTCTTTTCAAGAGTTTCTGACTCTAAAGCATTGACCATCATGGCCCGTCGAGGTCGACTCGATGCACCTGCTGAGGAAGAATATTTTCTTGAATATTTGATTTTGTCAAACAAAACCATGTAAACCAATCTTGCCATCTTTTCTTTGTCTTAATTTTAGAACAGAATTAGATCGAAAGGGATTCAAAGAAAAATAAACAATGGAAAGGATAATGAATTTAAACGAGAGGTGTTACTTACGGGGATAGGAAAGAAGGACTCATCTAGAGTACATTCAGAATTCAATGAACATGAAATGCCTCTTATACTGGATACCCGATCTGTGTAAAACGTCCAACTCTCAAAAACTCATCATAACTCATACATCAAAACTGAGACACCTTGCTAGGATTCTGTCGATACTGATGGCTGTGATGATAATCTTTTTCGATCAGTGGCGCCCTTTTCGGGTTTTCACCAACTTACCTCTCTAATTTCTCTTCTTACCATATCTATAGTGCTCTTCGTGAGTTTTCAGTACCGAGACTCTCTCATTTTCAATTTCTCTACTTAACCCACTCTCCCTATGGTGCCTGTGTCTATTTTTACCAATAAGACTCATCTCATTTGATTTTACTAAATCCAAGTAACCATATCCTCCAATTTTGAACATCTTTACCGATAGATCAGAAGGACTTGAATAAGATTTGGGGTAAAAAGAATTTGGATTGAATTACAACTTCAGAACCTTTCAGGAAAAACTATTACCGGATCATTGTAATTTCTGCCCCAGTTTCGACTTTGGGGAAATATGGATTTTTGTTTTGGTATGTTGAACCCCAGAGAGAGGTTGCCTACGTATCCTTTTGGAATCTAGTCGAACGTACTTCAAGGAAAACTTTTGTTTTTGCTTGTTTCTTTTGTTTTGTTTTGCTTCCTTTTTTTCGTCATTTATTTTTAAATTTTTATTTCATAACAAATTCTTGGTTTCAAAGAGGGTGTCTAAGAAGAGTAACTGGCTCAAAGGTTCCGCAAAGGATTGGTAGTGTTTGTGTAGCGAGAAATGAACACATTCGTCATCCCAATATGAGAGTATTAGAATTGCATAAAAGGGTCAAACATAATACATATTCACCGAATCATCATTAAAAGTTGTTTTGGGATCATTTTCTTCGATATCTCCTAAATACCGTGCTCTTTTCGGCAAAAGTTTTCTTACAATGTACGAACCTTTCAAATTTGGAGCAAATTTTCCTTTCGCTTCCTCATGATACGGGAGAATACGTCTCAAAACAAGTTGCCACACTTCAAAGTTTTTAGGCCGCACATTCTTGTTGTAGGCACAAGCCATTCTTTGTTGATACAACTGCCCATGGCAAACTGCGGCCATCCGGTTTTTATCAATAATGGTTAATTGTTCTAAACGGGTCTTGACCCATTCATCATCCTCAATATCAGTTTCAATAATTATTCGAAGAGAGGGATTCTCAACTTCTGCAGGTATTATGGCTTCAGTGCCACAGACCAATAAGTAGGGTGTTGCCCCAACTGATGTGCGCACAGTTGTGCGGTATCCCAATAATGCAAAAGGTAGTTTCTCATGCTATTGTCGAGAACTTTGGATCATTTTCCTCAGGATCTTCTTGATATTCTTGTTTGCTGCTTCAACAACACCATTAACATTGGGCCGGTAAGGGTTAGAGTTATGATGTATGATCTTAAATTGTTTGCATACCTCCCTCATCAAATGACTATTTAGATTTGCAGCATTGTCTGTAATGATAGTTTTAGGAATACCAAAACAACAAATGATGTTGTAATGCATGAAGTCCACCACCTATTTTTTGGTAACAACTTTGTAAGTGACTGCTTCAACCTATTTTATGAAATAATCAATGGAAATAAGGATGAATCTGTGCCTATTTGAAGCTTTTGGCTCGATCATCCCAATGACATCCATATCCCAAGCAACAAACCGCCAAGGTGCTGACATAAGATGCAAATCTGAAGGTGGTGCATGAATTAGGTCACCACGTATCTGACACTAATGGCACTTGCGGACAAAACTGAAGCAATCATTTTCCATGGTTATCCAATAATAACCCTCCCGAAGGATTTTCTTTGCAAGGACAAATCCGTTCATGTGGGGTCCACATACTCCCGAATGCACTTTGTTCATGATCTTTCCAACCTCTTGGGCATCTACGCACCATAAAAGATTCAAATCTTGAGTTCTTTTGCACAAGACCTCTCCGCTCAAGAACTAACTGCTGGCTAGCCTTCTAATGGTTCTCTTTTCGTCTCCACTATTTTGCTCAGGATATCCCTTTGTTTTCAAAAATCTTTTGATGTCATGATACCATGGCTGAATATCTGGTTCTATTTCAACTATATTGCAATAACCATGTCTTTCTCGAATTTGGATCTCCAATGGGGCAATATGGATATTACCCGAATTCGGTAACATTGTCGCCAAGGTAGCTAGTGCATCAGCTAACTCATTGTGGAATCGAGGAATGTACCTGAATTCAACAGACTTGAATTATTTTCTAAGATCTTCAACATGTTGCCTATATGGGATAAGCTTAATGTCTCTAGTTTCCCATTCACCTTGAGCTTGCTGAATAATCAAGTCAGAATCTCCCATGATTAATAATTCTTCCACATCCATGTCAACTACCATATTCATACCCATAACGTAGGCTTTATACTCAACGGTGTTGTTTGTACAAAAGAACCAAAGTCGGGCTGTGGCCCGATAGTGCTGATTAGTGGGCGAAATCAAAATTGCACCAATCCCGACACCTTTTGCATTTACCGCTCCATCAAAGAACATTTTCCAAGCATTGGTGCCTTCTCGAATTACTTTAACTAAACTCATTTCCTCATCCAAAAAGTAAGTACTCAAGGGTTGGTATTCATCATCAACTGGGTTCTCAGCTAAATGATCGGCCAAGGCTTGAGCTTTCATGGCATTGCGGGTGACATAAACAATGTTGAAGTCAGTGAGAAGGATTAGCCATTTTTCTAGCCTTCCTGTGGGCATTGATTTTTGGAATATGTAATTTAGGGGGGTCCAATTAGGTTATGAGATATATGGTGTAAGCCAACTGATAATGTCTAAGCTTTTAGGTGACCCAAGTTAGGACGCAACAAGTTCTTTCCAACAAAGTGTACTTGGATTTATAACTAGTAAATTTCTTGCTCAAGTAGTATATGGATTGCTCTTTCTTACCGGTCGCATCATGTTGCCCGAGAACACAACTAAAAGAATTCTCCAAGACTGTCAAGTACAAGAACAAAGGTCGTCCAGGCACAGGCAGAACCAACACCAGCAGATTTGACAAATATTCTTTGATTTTATCAAAAGCCTCTTGAAATTCATCCGTCCATTTAATTGCCGTGTCTTTCTTTAGCAACTTAAATATGGGCTCACACGTGGTAGTCAGATGAGCAATGAACCTACTAATGTAATTCAATCTTCTCAACAAATTCACTACCTCTTTCTTGGTTCTCGGATATGGTAAATCCCGAATAGACTTCACCTTTGTTGTTCTAACTCGATACCCCTACGACTGACTATAAACCCTAGAAGTTTCCCAGATGGAAGTCCGAATGCATACTTAGCTGGATTTAGCTTTAAACCCTAGAAGTTTCCCAGATGGAAGTCCGAATGCATACTTAGCTGGATTTAGCTTTAAATCATACTTGTGTAAATGCTCGAAGAAATTTCTCCAATCCCGCACATGGTCATCCTATGTTCTTGATTTAATGATCGCATCATCCACATACACCTCAATTTTCTGGTGCATCATGTCATGGAAGATGGCAGTCATAGCTCTCATATAAGTTGCCCCAGCGTTCTTTAAACCAAACGGCATGACCCGATAATAGTTGGTGCCCCTGGGTGTGGTGAAGGCTGTCTTTTTTGCGTCTTCTACATCCATTAGAACCTAGTGGTACCCAGATAACAATCCACAAATGACTGTATCTCATGTCTGGCACAATTATCGACAAGGATATGGATGTTTGATAATGCAAAGTTATCCTTTGAGCTTGCTTTGTTCAAATCCCGATAATCAATACACACTAGGGTTTTCCCGTCCTTCTTTGGTACATGGATCATATTAGCCAACCACGTGGTGTTTCGGACCACTCGGATCACACCGGTTTTAACGGTTTGGTGACGTCTTCCTTGATCTTATAACTGATATCTGTCTTGAAATTTCTCTACTTTTGTTGGACAGGTGGGAAACCAGGATAAGTATGAAATATATGTACTAGCAAATCAACTTTTAGTCTAGGCATATCATCATAGGACCATACAAACACATCTTTGAATTCGAACAAAAGTTGGATCAATCATCACTAGTGCTTTCATTGGTGTGAATGCTTATCATGGTATCCCGGATCTCTTCTAGACTATGCAAATTGACTGGCTTGGTTTCATTTAAGTTTCACTTAGGTTTATTCTCAAATTATTTGAGTTCTTGGTTTATTTCTCTACAAGCTTTATCTGTATTATATTTCAGTTCTTGATTCCCTATTTTACAGTTAGACACCGTACTAGGATCAGGGCATGAAGTCTGCAAGCATGTCATGTTATTTAAGTCCGCCTTATTAGAAATCAAAAGGAAGAGATAAGTCAAATAACAAAATCAAAAAGAGTAATAGAAGGAGATTCATGGAGGATGAAATATTGATTTCATTTCATTGAATTTGAAGATAGGAGGTTTTGCATCGGAATTTAAAAAACAACAAACTAAAAACATTCGGATTACACCCCGAAATAACTCGTAGCCTTCCAATTTTGAAGGGGAATCCCCATAGTTCTACCATGAATGGGGATTCCTGCCTGAATAGGAATCGAGTAGCCTTCCAATTTTGAAGTTTAGCATTGGCCCCATATACTGCACCTCGGTAGTGCTTGAGCTTTTGCTCGCCTGGACCTTGTGAACCTCGACAATATTTGCCCTATTGCTTCGTAGATGTCCTCAATTTCATCAGTTGTAAATGCCTCTTCTTCTTCTATATACCTTAGTTTAACAAACGTCCTGACGAGATGCGAAAGTGGCTGAGGCAGAGCCCACCCATTGCTCTTATGTTTATTGGCTAATTTTACATCAGCCTCAGTAGCTTGAAAGCCTATGCCAAAGAACTTCTCGCTGGCAGTCAAAGTGATAGGTTCTGTAATGCCTTGAAGGATACACCGAGCCCTTTTCTCGGGCTTGTACCCATGTTTGATCATTTCATTGGCAACCATGATTGATGAATTTGACAAGCAGGGATGAGGACATGGGGTTCCTTCCTCACACTGGTCGGCGACCACGATTTCAAAGGCTTGGTAGACGATGTGTTTACTACCATCTCTAGCCTCTAAGCATGGGACTTATGGGTTCCTGTAGATTGATTTTTCCTTTTCACCGTGGTAAACTATTTCTTGGTTTTCATGTTTGAACTTAACCATTTGGTGGAGAGGTAGAGGACACGTCTCTTACCACATGGATCTAAGTCCTTCCTAAGATAAAGTTATTGGAATTGTGCATGTCCAGAACCTTGAATGTTACTTCAAAATCTGCAGGGCCAGTAATTAGGACCAAGTCAATTTCCCATATCGTATCTCGCTTGATACCGCCGAAAGCACGTATGCAAATATTATTGGGTCTGATCCTTTCAGCCCCAATTTTCGTCCTCTGTAATGCTGATAGAAGGAAAATGTCAACTCCAGATATACCGTCTAGTATAAACCTTTTCACATAATATCATTCACACTTAACAATCAAGTGAAGGGCTTTTCTGTGGGCAGCTCCTTCTGGAGGCAAGTCATTTCGACTGAAGGAGATTCGATTGACCTCGAAAAACCATCCTTCCATTCTTCCAACAGTTCAACTATGGTCTCAATCAGAACATACGCCTCATTCAATGTCTTTAGAAGCACTTTTGATGTTCAGTTGAGCTCATTAGCAAAGACAAAAGTGAAACCTGGGAAAGAGTCTTTCTCTGTTGATCAATTGCAGCATACTCCGATGTTTTCATCTTCTAAAAAATTCTTCTGGTTCTTCAGCACTACCTGCTTCTTGGGTGGAAACCATTTCTGCTTTGTTTTGTTCAATTTTTTCAGGTTATGATACTTCCTAGATTGGTTCGTTTCATTTACTTCTCCCATAAATTCCTTTCCTCTGTAAGTGTCCATTGTCTTATTGTAGTTCCAAGAGACAGTAGTGGGGTCTCTCATGTGATTCTACGATGCACGGCTAATTACCAAAGGCTCATCCAAACCAGGTGGAATTATTGGCCTCCGTGCCATGTAAGCCCCTTATGGTACATACATCTTTGGCATTGTCAGTGTGGCATTTTTCTGTTCAAATCTTTTAGGAGGTCTTAATATGAGCTGTCCCTTACCAAGGACTCTTGGGATGTAGAGAATGGCATCTTTAGATAGTGAGGCCCCTGTATTTGTTTCTACCACCTTTTTTGTATTTTGGGGAGTGGAATCTATTTTCTTTTCATCTCTGACCTGTTTGCCACTATTTTAGGTTTCTTTTCTGCATCAGTGATGGAAATAATATCTTTTAGTGCAGGGTCGAACTCTTTATCTTCACAAATCATCTCAATGACCGTCCCGTTGTTGTGGGCCTGTTACGGGTTATTAGTTACATTGGGAACTTCCTCATGCCTTAGCACCACCCATTTTTTCAAGATATAGTTCGCGGCTGCTCTCTTGAGGGTACAAAAATCTTTGGTATCATGCCCTTCCGTCCGGAAATGATAAGTGCACCTGGTACTTGGTCTATAGGATGGATATTATAGATTCTGTCTGTTTGGAGGTACAGGCTGTAATAGACCCATTTGTACTAATTTTGGGAAGAGGCTGGAATATGACTCACCAATGGGTGTGAAATCAGCTTTCTGGGTGATGCACGGTGATGGTTTTATATTGATAGTTATGCTATGGTGGACATGGATTATACGGGGCTTGGTGAGGAGGGTTGTTTCTTAGAGGTGGAGCTCTGTTCTGATTGTAATATTGTTTTGGCCGACTGTATGGTTGGGCATTTATTACTACATAAGGATGCGTGGCCATAACATATAATATATCCTAGTGGGGGGGGGGGTAAGTAATTTTGCGTGGTCCTTGGAGAGGGACCATAGTAATCCAGGGTTGACGAGATTTTCTCAAACTTGAAGCTATTATGCTCCTTCTTTTTTCTTCTTTTAGTTTGCTAAACCTCCCGAGTCGCTCTGTATGTCTTGGGAAGTGTCTCTTATAGCTGATTGACTTATGATGCGGCCTATTTTCATGTCGTTTTCTACCAGTTCTCCAAACTTTATGGCCTCCGTGAATAGTTTAACCATGGTAGGCATCATGTTTTGAAAATAATAAGCCTCCTAAGAAGACACTGACCATCTCAACCTCATTTATTGTGGGTTTTACCATGGCTGCTTGTTTACTCCATTTGATAGCGTATTCTTGAAAACTTTCTTTTGAGGTTGGATAAAGAATTTCGATCGGGAGCTGTGCCCATATTTTATTTGAACTACCTTACGAAACCCCAGGCCAGGTCATCCCATATGTGTCAATGGGAGATGTCTTGGTCCATATACCACTCCAAAGCAATTCCGGTCAAACTCTCCCCGAAGTAGGCCATCAGAAGTTCTTCCTTTCTACCTGCCCCTATCAGCTAATTGCAATATCTTTTCAAATGGGCGATCGGGTCTCCATGCCCATCATATTTCTAAAATTTTGGCTTTTTAAAGCCAATGGGTAAATGCACGTGAGGAAACATGCACATATCAACATATGACACGCTCTTCAGGCCACTCAGGCACTGCATATTCTTGAGGTTTTGTTTAATGCTTTTCATTTTTCATGCTATCTCTTTTTGTTCAGGATTCTTCATGGCTCTTTCATGTTCTATGGGAAACTTATATTATAGGTGGGGCAGAAGGAGTTTGGAGTGACACGAGCAGTATCCAATTGGAATTAGGGTGCTTGGAAAGTGAAAGTTGATGGTTCAAAGCTTTGTCGAGGCAGTGTTGGTTGTGCCACAATAGAGATTGTTGGTGCGGTGAATGTTGTAGAACATATCCCCAAAAATGGTGTCCGGTGGCGAACCTCAGAAGGTATACCAGTGAAAATATTTGTCATGGTGGTGTACCCAAACAGGATGAATGGGTTGGTTATAGGAATAAGGATGTTGCACGTCCGCTTGAACTTGGAAGCAATTTAGGGAACTCGGGGATTGCACTGGGCGGTTCGTTTGCATTAGACCAAGCATCCCAGATCTCCATCATGCTGCAATGTGATGCTCCTTTTTCTTCAATAGTGATGATTCTGACACTGGAATAACCGATGCCGGGCTATCTTGTGAGCGATTAATGATTGCTAAGTGACTTTCTGATGTAATGGGGATGCATCCTTTAGATCTCATGAAATAAGGGTGTGAAGCTAGGTTACCACAAAACCAACCACCTAAAAATGTAACATGTCCTTAGTAGCATACACAACAAACCAGTTAGTTTGAGATATTTAACACATAGTAATCACACATTGGGGGATGCAATGCACCTAAAAGTTAAATGTTTTTCTAAATGCTTTTACAATGGATGTGTGTTTCATCCCAACCTTGCTATTTCTTTTATCAACTTTCAAATCATGAACCTTTTGTTTCTTTGTGCTCTTTTGTTTTCTTCACTCTTTCTTTCATTCTATTCAATTTTCTTTTTCTTTCTCTCCCTTCTTTAGATTTATTACTTAGGTTGTCTATAGCTATGATCTAATCTGATGAGGATTGCCTATAGATCACAGCTCCGCATGAATCATATGATTACGTAGTTCCTGGAAATAAATGTGGAATAAAAGACAAGAAAATTTTGCATTTTTTTTTATTTTTTCATTAAACAAAAATCTTTTTGGTTTTTCTATTACATGGACTTAAAGGATTGATGACTATTAAAAGAAACTTACAGACTCAAAATAAACAATAGTATAGCTTGAAAAGTAAAGTACAAACTCAAAACTGAAAACTTAAAAGTACATAAGAGCTTCTACTAGTAGTCTAAGAGCCTGCGGGACATTAACCAGTCTTTGTGCGGGCCTTTGTGCAATAACTTCTTGGAGACGGTCTAAATCATCCATTACCTGGCGAACGAAGGTCATCATAGTAGCAAAAAAACATAGACCTAGTCATGTCCTCACATTCGTGATATTTCATCACGACATAGTTAGTTATCTCATTGATCCTTGTTCTAATAATTCCCTTTTCTTGAAGCAAACGCCCGATTTGTTGTGCTCGGGCTTCCAACACTTGTGCATCCGTGTTATTTTTTTCCTGTAGCTGTTCCATGCTTTTTTCTAGTTGACAAATTAATGCGTAGCAATGCTCTTTTTCTGTCTTAAAAGCTGTTGTTTGTTGCACCATTTCAGTTTCAAGGGCAAACGACTTTTTCTTCAGAACTTTTACTTCTTGGTCATATTTCTGCTTCAACTGATAGGATAATTTTGCCGACCTTGTTTGAGCGTTTAGCAAATCTCTTTCGGCCTTTGTCAATTCAGTTTCATAGTCATGCACCTTCTTTCTTAGGTTGTTGATGAGCTTTCCATCCTTCTCGCTTCTCACAGGTACTTTGGCGGTCATCCTCATGTCCCGGAGTTGGGCTCGGAGCACATTGTTCTCTCGTGTCAATTTTCTCTTTTCACCTTCGACCATATGCACCTGTAAGTCATTGTCAAATGCGAGGTTCCTCAGCTTTTCCTCTAAGGCATGGATGGTGACTTTATACTCCTTTTCCTTTTCTGCCCAGGCGAACCGCTCTTGAATTTTATCATCAAAATCTTGTATATGAGGCCTTTTGGAGTGTCTCTCAGGCTAGGGCTCTGGTTCCTCATTAATCTAGTTTCTTCTTTCAAACTATGTGGCATAGCCTGGATCTTCTTCACCTTTTACAAGATTGGGCACTTGGGTATCCTCTTTCAAGTAGCGGTAACCATCCCAGATTTATTGGACTAAAGCCTCGAGAATTGGGGCTTTAGGTTATAGTTCAATGACTTGGACACTCAAGTATTTATTCTCGGGCACCACTTGATATCTTCCTAATTGCCTCAAAATCCTCTAAGGTGCATAGTGTTGGATACTCTTCAAACCCATCAATAGCAAATAATTCTTTTTGGTTGACATGTATATGACTTCCCTCACTAGGATCCATCCCAAAGTCCACTCAATTTGATTTGCCCTTAAAGTTCACAAGTGGTCAATCCAAGCTTCGACCCCTTCTGGAGAGTCGTAATCTTTCACTCTTTCTTTATAGCTTTCAATGAATTTACTCTTGATTTGGCTGTATTTCATAAATTTTAGATGATGTCGGAGGTTTTCAATTAGCTACACTTGTAAAAGGACATTCCAGCCTTCGAAGAATGTCACCCTCGACCTACACTATGCCAGCGCCCGGTAGATATCCAACAAGATTAGTGGAGCAAGTGTGTGATATTCCTTGGATATTAGGACTTGCTCAATTCTAGCCATACGTATATCAATTGTCCCTTTTTCATTTGGGAAGATCATGACGCCCAGAAATGCTACTATGAAGGCAAAGCGATGATGAATTTTCCAAGTTTCTTTACTTTGCTTGTTGGTCAAACCTTTTTTATGCATTTCAAACCCCTCTAGATGTCCGTACCTGGAGTACAGGAAGTATAATGAACAACAAACCTCACTGACATCGTTCCTTCTTATTTTCTTCCTGATGTTTATAGTATCAAAGAAATGGAGCACTAACATAGGCGTTGGGAATATAAGCTTCTAATTTCTTAAGTCCTTGTCAAAACCTGTATACCCAGCTATTTCTTCCATGGTAGGAGTGATTTCGAAGTTTGAAAAGCAGAAGACATTGCAGAAGGGATCCCAAAAAGTGACTAAAGTCATGATTAGATCGTGCTGGGGCTTGACTTTCATGATATCCGTGAGAGCACCCAAATGTCCAACTACCTAGTCTTGCCCTTCTTGGTCCAAATCATACAACCACATTTGAAGTTGTAGTGGAGCTTGTTCTATGACATTTAATGGTGGATTCTGGGCAATATTCATTTTTTACCTATGACGGGTAGGGTTAGGGTTGACTCTAGCATATGCGGTAAAATCGGAGTGGTCTATTTCCCGCCATCGAGGTACGTTCGGAGTACCCTAACGGCACATCAAGGCCATAAGGTCATGGTTGAGATCCTTATCTCGAGTATAATCCACGGATCTGTAGCGGCTCGAAGGTCAGAGGATCTGTCCGTAACCTAGCAGAAGTCACGCGGAAGATAAGCTCCTGAGGGGATAGCCCGAGTTAATAGGTTCTAGTGTCTTGTCCAGACATCCCATCTTGTGTCTTTACATTTAATGCACCCTGTACTATATCGAGTCCCCACGCCTATATAAGGGAGACTCACCCTACCTTGTAAATGACTGATGTTGCTCCACTTCTCCACAATGCAATAATATCTCTCTCTCTCTCTCTCTTTCTTCTAAGTTATCTGTCCTCATTGACCTTGAGGTTGCCTTAACACTTTACTCTTTCTTTGCTTGTTCTTCATTATTTGGCTCCAGTTTGATAGTACAAAGCCTTATTTACTTATATCTTTATCTATTATCCCCTTCCCGACTACCCTTGATAAGCCTGAGATAGGCTCGAGGCTCTACTCGGAGGTACCTACTGGACTGCTTTGCACCCGGGAAACGTCTCCTTGCTAGTTCGGTTATTTCTTTGGTTAACTCAATCTCTATAACTTTACTTCAGGTTTTAGCACTAATTACCCTCACAAACTAGCTCAGGAATAGATCACGTATATTTAGAATCCCATTTACAAATTTAATTATTTTTACCATATTCACGGTAAACAGTTTGGCGCCCACCGTGGGGATAAAAGTAATAGTGATTATTCTCTTGTTAGTTTCGTCACTTCAATGCACGATACCTTTCACACTTTTTCTTGCCCAAGATCTTTCGATTTTAGGTTAATGATCAGCTCGATAGGGGGAATCGAGGTCGGTAACCCCAAAAATCGTAAAGGGAATAGTATGGCCGTTCTAATAGCTGGCCCGACACCGCAAGACCTTGATAATGCATTTAGATCGTTTTGAGCGGATGCAGGTCTGTAAGCCTTGCAGCGGGCTAACGAAAGGCTCACACACTGATGGCAGCACGCAGCACGTTAACCGATAGGAAGCCCAAAAAAACCCAGCCCGGGTATAATGGGAAGTTAATCTTCATATTATTTTTGAAATGTTGCAGGAATAGCATTTGGCTATCTGTCAGTTACAAAGACACCCAGAGACTATCAGTGCGGTAGCACCCAAAATATCTCCTCACTTCAAGCCAGTACCCGAGTTATTGGGAAACGACGAACCAATAACCTATCCTGTAGTAGTAAGGATGATGGAAGAACTTATCGTAAAGATCGAGTCATGCTTACGGAAACTCCTACAACAACCGTCTCCCAAATATACGACCTCGGAACTTATTTTGTGAAAGTCAGAAACTACGAAATCCCCTAGGAATGTCAGGACCTCAAGTCCTCATGGGTACACCACCACTTACGCACTCCCGTCAAGGAGCAGCGACCTCCAAAATGGAGAACTCAGGCCCGTCCCAATAAGGAGATTTGAAGAAACTCCCTCGGAAGAAACCATGATACAGTGCCATTGTTCGGCACCTAATCCCGAGGACCTGCTCACCGTACTAGCACGGCTCGTGGAAGCGCGCGCCGCACCATCAAAGCAATGTCAAAGGGGCCCAATGCACAAAAGTCCAGGAGAAGAAGAAATATAGTGTCACAGAAAGCCACACCTTATTCCTAACAGGTCAAGCGAGACCGCTTCCGGTCCCCAGTAGTGGGGCGGTATGGGCCTTCGCCCAAAACCTAAACAACACATACCTGACAACTCCAGAGCAGTTCAAGCTAAGACTGGCTGAGTATCTGTTTGAGGCTTCGTCGGATGAGAGCAACCGACACCGGACCGAAGTCAGGACCATGGACGACCCTCGAGGAATCCCCTCAGGTTTGGCATATCCGGGTATATTCCCAGTAGATGAGCCGACACTAAATGAATGGAGCCATCATCCAGACGGCGCGAGCGGAAGAGACAATTCAAGGTACAACACGTCTCACAACAACAAGGCAGTAGTCCGAGGACAATACCCTTGAGGAAGCTCCAATGGTATCAGATTCAAGAAGACGCAGCCGACAAGGAAACCTCGCCCGATAGATCTGGACTTCAACGTTGCAGTTCCAAGCATAGTGGTCACTATAGGCGAAGCCGGGAACTCCAGGTGGCTCAGACCTATTCAACTAGAACCCCTCCAGGGAAACCATGGTCGGCCATGGGAATCACGATACACTCAGAGTTATAGTCCCAAAAGAGCAGCAACTATGCCATTTAACAACGGTTGCCATAAAGTGTCTCCAAATGAGCAAACCCAGATCCAGCTCCACGGATGAAAGGAGATCAGACAAAATAGAGTCGGTGAGATATGCCACATCATCACAGGTATTAAAGGGTGATGTCACCCTGCGAAGATCCATAGAACATAGAGTGCAAGTTCCCATCACTAGAAAGGGACGGTCTCAGGAAATGCTCCCAAAGGACATCCTCTCACTCGAGGAAAAGGACGCCGATATTCCACCTCGGCATCACATTAACGTATTGGTAATTCCTTCTTTAATTTGACTCATTGCAAATAAAACATTCATTTACGAGTGAAGGTGGATCGGCCAAATTATACCGACGATGTCGGTTCGAAGCCGACAGGATGACCCGGTCCTACGTCGCTCTCGGGCCGGACCTCTGATAGGTTCTCGATGGTGATTACCACAATGATCAAATTTCTCACCCTACAGGGCCCGTCAGAGCTCAGTCAAATATGTCGAGCGACATAGGGCATAAACGCTTTGTATGGACAATGATGAATACATAGCTGGGGACGCGATTCCGACCCAACTACCCAAAGGTGTAAAACCCCGTGACAGACGTAGGGCCAAAACATCTAGCTACGAGTGACAAGAGGAGATCCCTCGCCTTATGCCCATGAACAACATTTCGCTCTAATGAGGTCAAAAGGTAAGGACAATCACATCTTCGGTTAGGCCTAGCCGGACGAGGAAGACGATTGCCGCGGGGCTTACTTCTCGGAACGCAGCCTCTTTCTATTATTTCCTTTCCTTTGTTGTTGCTAATTTGTACACAGGCATCCAGTTGAGGCATTCAGTAGCTCTAGATCCCGCTCGAGGATCCGTGGCCACCACGGGGCCTGCTGGGCATTCTTTCCTCGATCGGGTTTCTAACAGGAAGAATGCTCTGCCAACAAGATTATTAGAAGGAATGCACATCCTTGGAGAGGGGACCCGACTAGATCGTGATCCTCTCTCCTAAAACATTTCAATACAGAATCATACAAAGAACATCGGATAGTCAGGGAAGTCACACCCATGTGGACCAGACTCACAACAATAGGACAACATGTAGTTACAACTTATATTTTCGCCAAGCAATAAAGGATATCTTTTAAGCATTCGATGCATCGAAGAAAACTATTTTAGCTTATCCTAAGCAAAAAACCTCTCCATCAAATGCATCACGAAACACTCAGAGACTTGAAATAATTCAACATCTACCCTACCTCGGGGTCGGAATTTCGGGCTCATGAAGCCTTCGCAAATGCAACTCCGAGTTCACAAAAAGCTAATTTTATGCTTTAACAGAACTTGGCGAATTGCAAAATCATTGCCAATCTCCACACACTAGAAAATTCGAAATTGTAATACCCTAACAGGCAGCCTCGGCAACACTAGACCTATTCTCCGTACACTATAAGACCTAAACAGGCATGGAAAACTATATGACCTCAATAGGCATGAAAAATCCCATAGTTTAGGCTATACGTCGCATTTGTAAGAATCTCTAAAGGGCATACCCTCAGCGTAGACGCCTAAAACTGTTTCTCGGGATAAAAAATGCCCCGGCCAAACGCACATGATTCCGGTCAAAACGGCTGCTTCAGCCCAAAAAATGCGACTCAGGGATGCCTAACTGTTGCTAAAAAATCCTCCAAATCTACTTCGGAAAGAACCGATTAAAAACAGGCTTCTCTCAACAGGAAAAAAATGAGTCCCGACCACGTCGGCTCCAAAATTGTAAAAACATCGATCTACTCGACCTATGAGCTATGAACCTTTCGAGGTGCTCAAAACATTGCCGACTACAACTTGAAATCGAGGTTCTTTAAGAACCAATGATGGTTCAGGAAAAATAATCAATAAGACCTAAACGAGAGGAACAAAGCCTATAAAAAATCCTCTGGGCCTCACATCGTAAGGTCTCTACGACCAAACAACATAAGTGCCATTGTCGCCGGCTAAGCAAGCCTCCAAGCCTCACATCAAAAGGTCTCTATGATCATACAACGTAAGAGCCATTGTTGTCAGCCTAAAAATTCACAACTTGAGGACTAAAGTGAGCTTGAATCGTATCCTGATTCAGAGACTGGATCCAAAATAGTTAACTAAGCAAAGCCTCCGAGCCTCATACTAAAAGGTCTTAACGACCAAGCAACAGAAAGGACGCTATCGCTGGCCGAGAGCTGAGATGAGATTTAAGGGTCGATTATAGCTCGAGCCACAACGCGACTTGGAGACTGGACCTTAAAATCATAACACCCCCAAGAGCATTACATCAATTCCATTATATCCAACCGGAACCTTCGGAAAGATCAATGGGTCTATTACAACTCAAATCTCAATGCGACTCGGAGACTGGACCCAAAAAATTGCCAAACACCCAATGGCAGAAAATAAAAACTTATCACCAGCCCGAACGGGCTCGAGGGTAAGTTAAGCTCGAGTTGGATCCCGACTCGAAGACTGAACCTGAAGGTAGTCCAAAAATGCAAGCCTAAAGGCTACTCCGGGATTGAATCGATATGGTTAAAATACTCCAGCAAGCAGAAATCAAGAAATTACAAGTTGCGGGGTTCCCCCTCCTTATTATTACATGCCAATAACAAGACAAAACCTCGGCCTGCATCGTATGGTGAGATCTATATGTATATATACAAAGAAAAGAAGTGAAGGAATTCCTATTTGCCCTTTATTTAGTTTTTTGGGAGCTACAGCCCATCGGCCTCCTCCTCGTCATCAAAAATCAGAAACGTCGCATCAAACTCCGCTCCCTTGGCATGTCTGATCTTCCCCGAGAGATCGAATCCTCTAGCATAAATCTCTTCCAGGGTCTCCCTTCGGGATCTGCATCTCTTATATTCCCTGCTATTGCCCGCACAATCAAGGCCTTCTTTAGCTCCGCCCTAACAACAACGATGCTCTTTAAATGGGCCGCCATCTTTTGCTCTACCCAGGTGCTATTTATTAGGACCTCGGCCCGGATGTTCGCCACCTTGGCTTTCGCCCTCGTTAGCTCGGATGAGAGCCTCGTGATCATATTTGCCCGAGCGGAGTCACTCGCACGAGCAGCCTGAAGTTGCCCCTTAAAAATGGATGTCGCGGCCCGAGCTCTCACTTTGACATTCGAATGAGCATTAACGCGTGCTCGCAGCTCGACAAACTCATGATAGGTAGCACCAATCTCACTCCATAGTTGCTCCAGCTCATTCGCCTTTCCCTTCAACTGGAACAGCAGTGCTTCAAAGGACGAAAAAGATAGAAAGAGGGATGGGAAGGAAATACGAGCTAACATGGAAGGCAAAATACCTGTTTCTCCAAGAGGGCCTCCCAAGTGCAGCTTCGATCCGCCCCGCACCTTAAAGAAATGAGCTCATTTTCCTTTACTGCGCATAGAAGCTGGAGGGACCTTCCCCTTTTTCAAGCTTCCTCCAGCTGGGTCTCCCGATGAAGTAGCTCGACTTTGAGCCCGTCAAAAGCTTGAAAGAGAGAAGCCAAGCATATGAAGAAATAAGAAGAAAGTACCGGGCCAGAACATCCTTACCATGGTCAAAAACACATCGCAAGGACAAAACGATGAGCTTCACAGAGGGACAAAGTTATTTCCAATAAAGCTTCACTGAAGCTGGATGATTGATCGTGTCATTTCCCCTCAGCCACTACGGAGAAGGTGCCTCACCTCAAGCCTTCTCATATTATGAAACATCATTCCTTTTCTTATCACTCCTCGATTCTTGAACCGGAGGTCTCGCCTCGAATAAACTTTCGACGCCTACAGTAGGGGAACCAAGTAGGTTAGCAAAAAGGAGGCCACCCTTGAAAGAGAAAAGAGAAGGATGGGAAGAGAATACCGGGCACCTAACATGATAATTTACCTCCCTCCTCCCTTTTGAAAGATCTCGCCACTGGCACCTATCATGAGTCCAGCATGCTGCCAGCTTACGAGACCATTCGACTAAGTCCAGAACCTTATAAGGCAACCAATGAGTCACTATAAGCCAAAAAGGGAAAAAATCACTGTGAGTCCGACCTCATATGACAAAAAAGATAGCTCGAACAGAGTGCTTACGTATAGAGCTCCATTTCTTAGGAACGGTAAGAATTCTCTGGGGATAATGTCAATTGTCTGAACTGGAACAAACTGGCTCATCCATTCGTGGTCTTCATCCTCTTGACCGTAGGAGCTCGAGTAGACCTACACTGAAGAGCAACCAGGCCTCGGATGCATAATGGCCTGTACAACCTTATGAGGCGACTAAAAGTAAAATCTATCCTAGCCTTGTCGGAAAAATATCTCATCGACCACACTATGCTCCAGAACAAGGGATGAACCTGCACCAGTATTACTTGATACCTCTTACAAAAAGGAAGCACAACTCGGTCCGGGGAACCTTGTGCGAACGCCAGTACACACGCTCAAGAAACCTTCAACATATGTTGTGACATTCTTCTTGGGGGAAGGGGATTGTAGGACCATGGCTTCCCCCCATCTGTATCTTCTCCCGATTGCCCTGAGGTCCTCCTCTACTATCGAAGAGGTAATTCTTGACACATGGCCCCGGTGGCTCGGAATATTGGGTGGTTGTCCCGGCATGGCAACACTTCTCAAAGTAGTATGCCCCGAACACCACTCCTCCTATGTTGGAGTAAAGCCACTATCACCTACCAAGGCGGAATACAGGAAGGAGTCTCCTTCGTCCAAGCATCAGACGTTGAAGTGGCGGCCATGTCCATGATAGAATAATGGGAAGAAGAGGAGTATCCTGGCATAAATCACCTAAAGTACAAAAGTGAAGAAGCATCGCTTGAGGGAGGGATAGACGAATATATAAGTGACACTCAACAACTGACCAATTGCCCAAATAGGCCAATTAATTTTGGTCGCGTTAACGTCACCCTCCCATTGGGAAACGTAATGGCGGAATTACTCCAGGCTCCCACATGATTCATGAAAGTAGGGGGGAGACCTCGGGGAATCCTCGACATTAGTCCGCAGAAGCTATCAACTCAACCTCGACTAAAAAATACAAAAGGGCTCTGAAGGCCTGATACTTGGCGCTTTGAAGCAAAGAGAACTACCAGAATAGAGGCTCCTTTCATATATTAACAAAATAGTCATACATCTTTGCAGTATTCATCTGTCGTACGGGAGAACATATGAAACGAAAAATAAAGAAGAAGGTGCATACAAAAAAGAGAAGGGAGGCTCGGAGACTATTCCTCGCCGCTATACTCTTCACCCTCATCGGGAATAATTAAATGCTCCAGTTCCTTATTTGTCACACGGGCCTTGTTCAGGTTAGCAGATAACTCAAAGCCCCGAGCCTTGAGTTCTTTTAGGACCTCCCTCCTCCCTTTTGCCTTGGCTTGATCAAACACACGGACCTGTTTCTACTCAGCTGCCAGGGATATGTCGCGAGCCATCGCATGCACCGTAGCCGTGTCCTCCTTGTAAGCAGCAGCATCTCGTTCGATATCAAGCTTAGCCACAGCCAAAGCAACAATCTCCTTACAGGCATCTGAATGAAAGCCCCGTGATGTCACCAACTCCCCGGTCGCATTCTCATTCTGCTCCCTCAGCCCGGCGACCTCCGCCTCCAACTCGGTGATCCTCGAGCTTCCCTGCTCAACCATTGTTAAGCAGCAAAACGATGAATATGTGAACACAAAACACATATAAATACCAAGTGGAGGAGGTGATTTAGAAGAAAAAGAAGAATACCTATGTAGCAAGAGCAGTACTCTCCCGAAGTGCCGCCTCTAAAGAGGCTAGGAACTCCTTCAACTATTTATCTCCCCGGATGCCTCGAGACTCTAAATTTTGCAGTTTTGAAGCAATGACATCACGTTTATTATCGTGCCATGCAATTTCACCATGGAGTTCATAGATGACACACTCATATATGTCTTTGCACTATGGCATATTAGGCAAATTAAGAAAAATGATGAATAACGCCCAGGGGCGAAAAGAAAAACTCAAAGAAAAATTGTCACCTTCCGCAGTGATTTATACACTGCATCGATGGCGTTAGATACGTCGAGGTCAACTTCGTAAGGTATAAAATCAAGAATGTTGGCAATAAAGCCTTCCCCTTCGAAGGAAATGCTGGTCTTGGCAACAACCAACCTTCCAACGTCTCTCAACTCTCCCGATGAGACTGGATAGTTTCAAATGAAGTCGTTCGGGTCATTGACTCTATCGAATAGTGGCCCATGCCCTTGGAAGGCTCCAAACTCTGTCCCATCTGAACCCCTAGACCTGCTGGCAGAAGCTACGTCGAATCTGGTCGAGCAATTCAAAAATAGATCGGCGTCCTTATCAATGATCTCCAGCTCCCAAGCCTTGCCGCCCCTCGCCGTCCCGGACTCAGCAGCCTCCGATCGGGTCATATGCAAACCCCTCTCGCTGAGCCTCGACGTCCTCCTCAGTGGACTGCCATCATCATCTTCCTCGCCGATACTAGGATCCGGATCAGAGGTTGGGATAGTAGTCTTGTCAGGTCAAGCAATGACCACTCTTATTTTCCTTTTATTGTTCATGCCGAGCCCCAAGGCCTCCGTTTTACCACCATGGGGTGGCCTCATCAGCATATTTTCTCCAAGGCCTGCACCAACAAGATGGATGCATAATGCCATTGATTAGATCCCAAGGGGGATACAAAATACGGACACATGTAGAAAAGAAACCTCACTATGGTTCCTGGCCACCCAGCGCTTCTCGACCATGATGGCCCAAGACCGAAGATGATACGGGAACCTCCTATCCAAGCACTCGATCCACCTCGCAAAGTTTGGGATCTCCTCAGGATGCCAAGGAGAATCTAGAGAAAGTCGCCAAGAGGTTATCACGATGTTCGGAAGAAAAATTGGGAAACGATTAGAGTGAAAATATACTTACGCCAATAGTTCCACCATTCGGGAAAGGGCATCCATTGGAACAGGATGACGTCCCAGGTTTGCACCTGAACAAACCTGCTCATCCACCCCCGATCTTTCCCTTCATTAACATTTGTAAATAAAGGTTTTTTGGATCATTTTGGAAGCTTTATCAAGCCTCGGTACAACCGAGGACGGTATAATCCGATCAGATGGTTGAGGGTGAAAACTTCACCTGCGATCTCCTTAATAAAGTGCGTGAACATCAGCACAATCCTCCAAAAAGACGAGGAGATCGATCCAAGGGTCACTCGATACCAAATGTAGAAGTCGAGGATTACCAGATCAATTTCCAAAGGAGGAGATTTTACGGATTCGTCGGGACCCAGAGTGAACAGATAGGTATACACGTAAAGAAAGCCCTTCTTGGAACTGGTAATATCATCACCGAAGGTAGGAATTTCCTCTGTCACCACTTCACTCAATCGACAATCACTCTTTATATTTTTGACATCAGTCGCGATGTTAATATATCGAGATACATGATCGCATCGACCCGGCATAGACGCAGGAGTCTCGGTGTGAAAATCCTCTGTTGTATCATGCTCAGAAGGGATCCATTACTCTAAAGAAGGGACCAACTTATTCTCCCCCCTAGCCGACTGGGATGATGATGTAGTGTCGTTCTGATGGGGTTCCTTCCGAGAAGTCCTGGCCATGAATAATGGTGAAGCCTTTCTGGAAAAAAGAGAGAAAGATGAAAATATGTCGAATAAGTTGGGATTCAAGTTCACGAGCCTGGATGAAGGGCAAATATGAGGAGCACCTGGCAATCGAGGTAATTTATAGGAACCGATTGGGGAAGCAAAAGGGGAAAACCTCCAGCAGTTCATGAACTCCACGATTGCCGCATGTGACGTTGGCTCCACACAGTTCCTGGGACTATGGAATTTAATGCTCTTATATGGATGACATCATGGTAATAATGGCCTCGAGGCTACAATTCTGCATCGTTTCCTATCACTTCGATATAGGAAACGCAAATACTATCTGTGTGGGGTAAAATTAAAGGGGTTTATTTCCCGCCATCGAGGTACGTTCGGAGTACCTTAACGACACGTCAATGCCATAAGGTCATGGTCGAGCTCCTTATCTCGAGTATAATCTGCATCTTTGTAGCGGCTCGAAGGTCATAGGATCTATCTGCAACCTAGCAGAAATCACGTAGACAATAAGCTCCCGAGGGGATAGCCCGAGCCAACAGGTTCTAGTGTCTTGTCTAGATGTCCCATCCCTCTATCTTTACATTTAATCCACCCTGTACTATATCGAGTCCCCTCGACTTTATAAGGGGGACTCACCCTACTTTGTATGTGACTGATGTTGCTCCACTTCCCCACAATGCAATAATATCTCCCCCTCTCTCTTTCTTCTAAGTTATCTGTCCTCATTGACCTCGAGGCCGCCTTAACACTTTACTCTTTCTTCGTTTGTTCTTCATTATTTGGCTCAAGATTGATAGTATAGAGCCTTATTTACTTATATCTTTATCTGATATCCCCTTCTCGACTACCCTCGATAAGCCCGAGATAGGCTTGAGGCTCGGCTCAGAGGTACCTACTGGCCTGCTTTGCGCCCGAGAAACGTCTCCTTGCTGGTTCGATTATTGCTTTGGTTAACTCAATCTCTATCACTTTACTTCACGTTTTAGCACTAACCACCCTTACAAACAAGCTCGGGAATAGATCACTTATTTTTAGAATGCTATTTACAAATTTAATTGTTTTTACCATAAAAGCAGACTCTTTTTTTTGCATGATCCAATTTTCAATTTTTAAAAATAATCACCTAAAAATGGCTATTTGTGCAATATTAACTAGAACGATTACTTTTGCAATAGTGGACGCTTCTTACTTTGGGTAAAGTTTTGAGGCTGAAGTAAGACACTTTTCTTGGAAAAGGATGATTTATTGACGTACATGTCCGTACATAGCAAAAATAGCCCTTTGACAATGTAATATGTTCTAAGTCTATTCTAGAAAAAACGATGCAAGACTTGACCGAAATTGGGTCCGCATTATTTTTTGACCGATGGACACATTTTATTTATTTGGTTTGAAAAAATTAGGGTCAGCATCGATGAGGTTTGCCTACGTATATCATATCCAGTGAGAATCACACCTGCATAGTTGGGCCAACGTTAACATAATTGAAAAAACATGGTATTGACTCACTTCCATTTTGAAATACATTTTCCTTTCCTCTTTTTTCTCAAAAATTTTGGCAAAGTTTCAGGGCATTTTCAATACTGCATTTTTTAAGTAATCGAGTGAATTCTCTATCCTACCTCACTCTTAGTTTTTCTATCGTATTTCTTTCTTAGTCGATCAAGATATAAGCCGAAACAAATAAATGTACAAATAGCACGTAAGATTTATTAGGATGATCTTTTCATTTCGGGTATTCCTGTCCTAGACGGACTCAACCCCTGTGTTGAGTCCCCAAAGTCAAATGCATGTGATGGAAACAAATGTTCTTACTAGGGATCCGACTGAGGTTTTTTTATTCTAGGTTTAAACCCGGGTTGTGTTCTAGACCTGGCGTACCTAAGTAGACCACTTGAGCTGAGGTGGGAGCGACGTACCGGGAGCAGGAATGTCTATCCGCCCTTGTGGTTGATCCATCCTCATTCTATTTGGTATGACCTTTAATAGAAATGTGGTCCACGTGAACGTGTGCACCATTTTTTATAAGACTCAGAAGGGAAGCGTAAGAAGACAATTTAATGCAGTTCAAATAATATAAAAGCAGTAAATAAGCGGTGTCACACCTCCTTTTCTCTCCCCTTCATGGGAGAAGTCTGAGTTTCGACATCCACGGGCAGTAATGACTCATTTACTTTTGGGAAATGGGTATTTGAAGAGTCGCCTCCTAATGGATTATGGTACGTTAGGGCACTTAGAGTGATTAACTCTTGAGTTGGTTTGCATTACCAGAGATTAGGGTAATGGCTCGAAGTAACCTCGAGGGTAAGGTTTTAGGAACCCTTCTTGGCCAAAAACTATGGGTCCCGGCCGAACTTATATTCATAAATTAGTCCATATAAATAATTGAATAAAAAAAGTTGCAAGTAAAGCACGTTGGATAGTTCAAGTAGTGAGATAAAGTTTTGAACAAGTTGTAAAACACTAAAGTTTGAATAAAGAGAGTATTTGGTAAAGAGGGGTCCTAGTTTGTTTTTCCTATAGGACCACCCCACGCAATGTCCGGTAGACACTTCTCAGTGAGGGGCTATACGTGATATTAACACGTAATCATCATATTACATGTCTACCATTCCCATCACCTTATTGGTCATGCAAAGAAAGTGTTTGGTCACTGGTTCCTATTGTGTGCTGCTGCTCGTCCCTTCTTAGTGATCCCAGAGGGAGTTAGGACCTCTACCTATAGGTAGTTCTAGACGTACCCCCTAAGGTTTAGAAAGGAGAAAACTTTAAGGCGACAGTCAAAACATGTAGGACATTCACATAATGGGAGAAGATAAAAGGCTCAAGTTTCATCCTCATGTAAACATACAATTAGCACGACTTAAACACAATTAAGGTTTTTATTAATCAAAGTCCTAAAGCAGGATCTCTAAGTGACTATGCAGAAATAGACCAAACTTCACTCTCTCTCTCTCTAAGTGCTCTCAACTCACGTTAGTTAAAATGCACTGAAACTGGTTATCCATGGCGAGAGGGAGGGGAAGAGGATGAGGAAGTCAAAAGAATTTGTCATTACTAGCATAGAAAGATCTACTGAGTCACAAAGCAAAACAACAGTAAAGTAGAATGCTCTGCAAACACTTGATCTGGAACCAAATTCAGATACTAGAGCTCAATGTAAGAACACTGGGGTTGCATCTAGCTCAGGGGTTTCAAAGAAGCTAGATCTTACAATACCCCAAGCAACTGCATCAAAATTGCAATTGCAGGAAAAAACAAAGGATCAAGCTCTGTATGCTACAGTAACTAATTCAATAGTAACAATTAATGAGGCAGATCAAGGAGCGACAAATCCTACTGTGGCGATAAAATCTGTAGACCATAATCCATGGGCTAACCTATTGCAGAAGAACAAAGCTGCAGCAAATGGTATGTCTCTATCATATATCCCTCCAGAAATTGTCGATGGCCAAGTAGTTGTCCAATTGGACAAAGAAGAGGTTGAATCTGAGACTGAGCAGTAGAAATGTGCATTAATTGCTTAAATCTTAGGTGATATGCGGGGATATAATACTATGAAGAGATATATAAATGTTTATTGAGCAGGTGTGAGGGAACTAGATGTATTTCTCCATGAGGAAGGATACTATATCATCAGATTCCATTCAGAGGCAGATATGAAAGAGATATACTATTCTTTACCTTATACCATTAATAATAGACCTATAATTTTGAAGACTTGGACCTCAGATTTTGATTTTGAAGAGGAATTTCCCAATAAAATTCTCCCGTGGGTTAATTTTCCAAAATTAACTTTGAATTTTTGGGGAGTGAACTCATTGAGTAGAATAGAAAGTGCAATTGGAAATCCTATTTTTCTGATGAATGCACAACTAAGAAAACTAGAATCTCATATGCCATAATGGTGATAGAGGTTATTATGACTAAACCATTACATAATGAAGTCTGTGTTAGATATCAAAAGGGGAAACAATTCCTGCAAGATATTTACTATGAGTGGGAACCTAAATTTTATGAGCATTGTCAAAAGGTTAGCCACTCATGTGCTCCTCATGGTGATGGTAATAAGCAGGAGATTAAGAAATATATTAACCAAAAGGGGAAAGCAAGGGAACCTAAGAAAGTGACTATGGAATGGAGAACTAAAGGCAAGGTACACCAAAATGATACTCTACTTGTACAAGCTATACCAGTTGACCAATAGAGATAGCAACAGACATTAGAGGTCCATCAAATGCCAAACATTTCAGCAAGTTAAAGGCCGGAAAGTAGCCAAGGGCAACCTAAGAGTATGCCTCCAAGTAGTCCAACTAAGGTTATGCTGAGTAATAACAATCGAGGGAAGCAAATGGAAAGCAACCCTGAGTTTAATTTGGAAAATTTTCCTTTGTTTTCTGCTGTGAAATTGAGAAATCCTTTTGAGGTATTACCATGTAGGACAAGGCATGTGCAACAATTACCCCTTGATAGGGGAAGATAACATTTAACATGCTGATTAATTAGCTATTCTGGAATGTGAGGGGAGTCAATAAGAGGTATAAACATAAGGAATTGGATAACTATATCTAAAAATAGAAATGTTAAGTTAGCTAGCCTAATGAAAACTAGAGTGAAAGAGCAAAATTTCAAAATTTCAAGAGAGTCACCAAAGTTATTACTCCTGATTGGGAAGGGATAAACAACTATCAGTATGCTCAAAATGGTAGGGTGTGGGTGCTATGGGATCCAAGATGGTATAGTGTGAAGCTAATAAAAGTTGGGGCTCAATATGTTCATTGTCAACTTACAGACAAGTCAGGGAAGATAGACTGCTTAATAACAACAGTTTCTGGACACAATACAATTGAGCAAAGGAGAGCACTATGGTTAGACATACATAATCTGGCTGCAAACATAACCACTCCTTGGCTAATTGGATGAGACTTCAATGTAGTTCTATATTATCAAGATAGACTAATGGGAAATCCTATAACATATGCTGAAACTCAAGACTTTGCCAGCTGCATCCAAACTCTGCAGTTCAATGAATTGATATGGAAGGGTGATTACTACACTTGGCGAAACAAGCAAGATGGACCTGACAGAATCAGTAGCAGAATTGATAGGATGTTTGGAAACTTTGAATGGATGATGCAGTGGGGACAGGTACAAAATGAATATGATTTGCCCTAAATGTATGGGCAAATCATGGTTGAAGTTGAAAGCCTTGAAATCTAGATTTAAGGCTTTAAACAATGGGGAATTTAGATCTATTACTAACAAGATTGATAGGGCTCGTGTAGAACTTCAAGATATACAAAAGAAGATTATCACAAATTATAATGATTGCCTACCGGAACAGGAGAGAACTTTCCTCCAGCAGCTGGAGAAATGGTCTCTTATAGAGGAAAGTGTCCTAAAACAAAAATCAAGAGCAAGGTGGATTAAACTTGGGGACTCTAACTCTAAGTACTTTTTTGTTATGCTAAAGGAAAGGAATCAAAAGAAGCAGATTAAGTAACTCACATCTCTAGATGGGCAGCAGTTGAATGATGCTAACATAATCAAACATGAAATTATGGAGTTCTACAAATCACTGATAGGGACTGCAACACTAAATCTACCTTCCATAAATAGGGAGATCATGAAGTAAGGGCCTACGGTATCCCAACAGCAAAGAAGTCAGCTAGTTACAGAAATCTTAGATCAAGAGATCTTTGAAGGATTGCAGAGTATTGGGGATGACAAATCACCAGGAGTAGATGGTTTCAATGCATACTTTTTCAAGAAAATATGGCGTATTACCAAGGAGGAGATTTGTGCAAATGTCAAAGAATTCTTTACTACTGGTAAATTGTATAAGTCTCTTAATTGCACTACCCTCACACTAATACCAAAAGTGGTCAAACCAGTCACTGTGAAAGATTTTAGACCAATTGCTTGTTCTACCCTGCTCATGATTTCTAAGGTATTAGTAGCAAGACTACAGAAGGTTATTGCTAGCATCATTGATAAAAATCTGGCAGAATTTATACCTGGGAGGAGAATTGCAGACAACATCATACTAGCATATGACTTGGTTAAAGCTTATACAAGGAAGCACATCTCAGATACGTGTATAATTAAGATGGACTTACAGAAAGCCTATGATTCAGTGGAGTGGATCTACTTGGAGCAGGTAATGGAGAATTTGGGCTTTCTTACTCAATTCACTAGCTGGATTATGGACTGTGTCACAACAGTCAATTACACCATCTTGATTAATGGAGAGACTACTACCGCTTTTGATGAAAAAAAAGGATTTTGGCAAGTGGATAATATGTACCCCTTCCTATTTGCTATTGTAATGGAATATCTATGTAGGAGTCTACATGTCCTAAAAGGGGAAAAAGATTTCAGATACCATCCAAAATGTGCAAGACTTGGTATCACACACTTAAGCTTTGTTGATGACTTATTGTTGTTTGCCAGAGGAGACCTATCATTAGTGAAGGCTATGCATAGATGCTTCAAACAGTATGCTCATGCCTCTGGATTACAACAAAAATATGGGGAAGAGTTCAGTGTACTTTAGAGGAGTATCAAGAGATGAAAAAGCTAAAATTCTGCAGCTTCTGGGATATGGACAAGGGGAGATGCCTTTTAAATATTTAGGCTTTCCCCTGTCAAAAAAACATAACAATGATTCAATAGAAGCCACTCATTTAGAAAATAGTAGCAAGGATATCTTCATGGAAAACTAAGAAATTATCTTATGCAGGAAGAGTACAATTAGTACAAAGTGTAATTTTTGGAATACAAGCATACTGGGCCTAGCTGCTACCTCTACCTGTTAAGGTGTTGAAAACTATTTATGCATATTGTCGAAGCTATATCTAGTCTGCAACCAATACCATAACTAAGAAGGCATTGATATCGTGGGAAAAGATATGTTCCCCTAAATCTTGTGGAGGCTTAAACCTGGTGAACATCCATCTATGGAATAGATCTGCTACCTCTAAAGTGTTCTGGGATGTGGAAGCTAAGAAAGGTAGACTGTGGATTAAGTGAATCCACGCCTACTATATCAAAGGGCAGCAATTCATGCAAATGCCAGCTCCCAAGCAAGCCTGCTGGATGATCAGACATATCTTCAATGCTAGAACAGATTGTAGTCTAGTAGAGAGGAATAAATAGGGCACTAGTGTAATTAGATACATATATCTTCAACTGCTGGGACAACAAACTCGAGTGCCATGGAAATGTCTAATTTTCAGAATTGTGCGAGGCCAAAACCACAGTATACTATGTGGATGTTATTACATGGAAGACTCCAAACCACATATATATATTAGCAAAGTGGGGTTTGACAGTAGATATATAATGCACTCTATTCCACAACCATGAGGAAGATAGAGACCATCTGTTTGTCAAGTGTTAGTATACTAGGAATCTATGGATGAATCTTATGCAGCAAATGCAACATGCTTACACCAGGACACAGAACTGGGAGCAGTATCTGGACTGGAGTGTGAAGCATGCTAAAGGCAAGACAACAAGAGTAAAAATATTTTGACTGGTATATGCAGAAATAACACATGCTATTTGGATTAAGAGAAATTTGAGAATTTTTTAGAGAAGGACACGTGATTGGAATACTATAGCTCATGAGATACCATACATGTGTAATATTAGAGCTACTGCTAGTTTTCAAAGCTTAGTTGACAACTATATTTTCCTTTGAGTGTATATAGGAGTGTAGAACATATCGGATAGAGATTGTAATGAGATAGCCAACTGTTTAAGCGATTCTATTATTTTGTACAGTTTTATGGGTGATTAATATAATAAAGTGATTAATTACCAAAAAAGAATTATTAGAATCAGAGACATTAAACGACAGAGACAACTTCAGGAAATGTAATTTTTGAGAATGCCCTAAGGCTTGCCTAAATGAAGTATACTGTGTTTATATTAATGCAGAAGCAAACTTGTTTTTGAAATAGAATCCTTTAATACCTATAAACACGGCATCTAATGAGATTAATGCAATTTCGAAAGAACTTGTTTCAGGAAATGCATCGCTTAATAAGATCATCTTTAGAAAGGAAGTAGGAGTAATAAATTTGATTTATTAGGCTAAATTAAATTACCATACAGAATAGCGAGTATAGATCCCTATAGGCATGGAATCTCGGCGTATTACAGTTTTTTAGCAACATACAAAAAGACTTATTAGAACTGAATCGGAGTCGAATCCTATAGGCATGGCATCTATACTTGAATTGATTTAAGACTTGATTGTTTAGAACTTATAAAAATGGTTTCTAACATGACAAAAATGCAGAACCTTAGGATTATGGTTTCTAGTCGATGCAAACAGCATTAGAAGTGAAACCTTAAAGGCATGATTTCTATTTGATGAAAATGAAATTATAAGTAAAACCCTACAAGCATGACTTCTATTAGGCAAAGGCAATCAGATTCAAAAGAGCAAATCTATGAGCATGTTTTCTACTTACACAAGCAGTCAGACTTCAAAAATAAGGTACTATGTGTCGCGCCCCCTTTTTCTCGCGAAATCGGGTTTATGACATTTGATAGGACAACTCGTTCCCTTTTGGGAATTGGGTTTTAATTGACGAGTCGCCACCTAATGATTAAAGTGCATTAGGACACTAATAGGGTTTTGATTTAGAAACCAGAGATGTGGGTAAGGGCTAGAAATTAGCTCGAGGGGAAGGTGTTAGGCACCCCTCAAGATCCACTAGTGTGGTTTCCGGCCATTCTACAATTGTGACTTTATATGCAAACAATAGATAGACAAATAAGGGTTTCAAATAGATTTTTTCACACAATGGTTGCAAATAATTGAGATTGAAAGAAAGCAAAGAAGGATGAAGTTGAAAAAAAAGAAAGTTCTGAAAATAAACAAGTAAAAGGGAAGGGGGTCCTAGGTTTATGAACAATATGGATCACATCAATGCAATACCCGGTAATCACTCCCCAGAAGAGGGGTTACATGTGGTATTAGCGCACCGGTCATCATATGCATATCTACCCTTTCCCACCCCATTGATCTATTAAATGTGGAATGGTTTGATTACTGATTGCATGCTAGTACTCGCCCCAATCCTATCAGTCCCGGAGGCATTTGGGGTACTAGTCCTAAAGGGAAGGGAGATTTGGGCTTCTTATGGTTTTAAAAGTATAAAATTCTAAGGCGTCAAGCAAAACACGTGAATCAGATATGGGAAAACACAAAACAATTAAAAGGCTCAAACAGACCTCCTCACTTAAAGACAGATTGTTTAGCATGTCTTGTATGTACTGGTTATAGTCTGAATTAAACTTAAACGGAGGAGGAAGACTAGTTTATTACACATTTTAGATAAGAAATCGGAATTAGACCTGTCTACTGGTTGGAATTAACCAAGCTTGATTCACTAGCTAATTCACCCTATAGCTTGCCTAAGCGAGACGAATAGGCATGATATCTAAAAATACGGGAGAGAGATATACTGATTCTAGAAGAAGACTTATTAACTGCAGGAACATAAGTTCTACAGATATTTAAGTAATGTTGTTACTAATTTTAAAGTCATAAGTGAGTGGTTGGTTCAAATTAGTCAATTACTCATATAGGCATGCTTTCTAAGTGTTATTGACTTTAAAACGCTCATAGTCGAAATAAAAGCGCAGAAAGTCCTATAGGCATGGTATCTAGAATGATGTTTGTTATTTAAACCTATAAGTATGTTTGCCTAGTGATAGATGCATATGCAGAATTCAGGAAACTCTATAGACATGTTCTCTAAGTGATAGGTAGGAATGCAGAACCCATAGACATTGTATCAATGTATGAAATGCAGAACCTATAAACAGAATGTCTACATGAAATGCAGAACCTGTAGGCATGGTTTCTATATGAAAAATGCAGAAGTGTAGAACTTGTAAACATGATTTCTATATGAAAAATGCAGAAGTGAGAACAAGACATGCTTGCAGAAGTAAATACCCATGAACATGATACGTACCCTTATGCATACATGAGTGACCCTCCCCTTTTCCGTAAAACCACATAAGTTATTACAAATTATTACAACCCAGAATGAGTAAAATAAAATTACATCAGAAAGCTAAAGGAATCCCAACCTAGGAGAGCTTGATTTAAATTCTATCTGAACCATGAAGTAAACCAAATCCAAAGATCAAATTCCAAAGCCTTTCTCTAATTTAGGATGTGTCAGAGTTCCATAAGAGTCTCAAATGGACTCCGGCCAGTGCTTACACCCTAAATATATTATAGAGCTGAGTTAAGTGCAGTATGGAAAGGCCAACCCCCAAATGTCCAAGTTTAGAGGGAGCTCAAGGTCCCAAAGCAAGGCTAATATGGGGGGAGGGGATAGAACTTAGAATCTAGGAGAGAGTGCAAGTGCATAGAGGGGATTTTGGGGAAATCCAAGACAAACAGGTAGTCATACCCAGCAAATGGTAGTGCTAGCACACCCCAACCAGCCTGTTAACCACATTGTTTGGGAGTTAGGATCCATTAAAGGATCAAGTCCAGCCATGAGCAACAATTTGGATGTTGCCATGCTTTGAACTTTAACTCAAACAGATAGAAGGGAGTGGGGCATGTGGATTCACAACAACAACAGAAATAAAGAGAACAACATATTTAATACTGAACATAGACAGCAAAGTAAACAAAATTGTAGAAGCTGTAAAGCAAACATATATGGATAAGGAAGGAAACTAAATAAGAACATACCGGTTTCAGGGAAATAAGAAAAGAAAAGCAGTAGTCTTGTAAAGCCAATTTGCAAGCAAATAGTAAGAAGATCTCAGAAGAGAGTAGAGTGTATAATTGAGACTGTGAAGTGTATGAGTATTGGAATTGAAGGTGTTCAGTAAGTAATGTGTGTATTGAAAGTGTAGAAGGGTCGTGCCTTTTATAGTGAAAAAAGGCAAGTAGAAATAGATAAGAAAATAGTTTTCAAATCAATTACATAAGTTCGCCTTCAATTAAGGAATTCTGATTTGAAAGGTGTAAAATAATTAAAGAAAGAAGTTGATCAAACATTTTTCCAAAGCAGCACAAGAAGGGTAAATACACAGGGACTTATTTAAGGAAAAAATCTAATAGCACAAGGTTTGTGCAAATAAGGAAAGGAAATCAATCAACAACCAGTAAATCACAAAAGTCTGAGTTTTGGTATGAATGAATCCAGTCATAAAAAGTGAAGAAAGGTTTTTTTTACTTAAAGAAAATCAGTAACAATCAATCGAACCTTATTAAAAGGAATTCTGAATCAATCACAAGTTGGAAAGCCTTTTGAAGAAGGGTTCAACATACATATAAAATCACATATAGATGCTGAAACAAGAAAAAACTATCATGCCAATCAGAAGTGTCTAGCATAGAAGAGTTTAGATTGATGAACAAAGGATTTCAAGTTCAGTACATAGATTCGGAATGAGTTTGAGAGAATCCAGGGTTCCAAATAGAACCCTAGTCCGAACATAAGATCAAACAAGCCAAAAACCCCCAAATCCTAGGGTTTTCAACTCGAATGAAATACAGAGAAGAGAAGACAAATAACTGAAATAGGCTCAGAGGTCTCTTTTAGAGACTTATGAGAAAATAAACAATAGAAAGTTTGAAGTAATAGAGCAAAGAAATTGGTTCGAAACACAGTGAGAGTAGAAAAGACATGTTTAAGAAGAATGAAAAAAGAAACCTGGGACTTAAACAAGTTTAGAAGAGAGGGGAGATAGTATAGCACTTAAGATAACAGTAGAAAAACATATTTAAAAGAACTCAAACAAAGTCCAGAAGAAGGAAAATAAAGAAGTTAAGAACTCAGTAGGAAACACATATAGTAAAAGGGCTCAACACACTAGAAAAGTCTATCAACAAGACATATAGAAAAACACAATAGGATGAACATGTGATCATGGTGTAGAAGTACAGTAGAACAGAAGTACAGACAAATCATGCATAGTAGAAAGAAAGTAGAAGAAAACACATGCGTGGTACAAAAGAAAATAAAAGGAAGAGTCAGAAAAACATTTTAAGCTTTTCAGAAACCTTAGATCGAAAAGAAGTAATTTTGAAGGAAAAAATTGGGGAAAGCATTTTAAAACATCAGTAAAGCATAGATATAGCATAGATTTAAGAAAGCAATCAGAGAAAACCTCGAATGGCTGGGGTTTCAAAGGAAACCTAGAATGCGAAAGGCTTGGAAAAAGTCTAATCCTGAGTCGGATGAGTTAGAACCAGGCTCGAAATGCTTTGAATGTGCCGGAGTACAGCCGGAGAGGCCATGGAACCTTGAATCGAAGACGATATGAATGGACACCATCAAGGTCAGACCTCAAAACTTCGAGCACTAAGCGTTCAAGGGTGGAGGGGATGAGTATAGGCCATCCATGGCCTGAGAAGCCATGGATTCCAGTGAGATGGCGGTTGAAAGTGGTAGAAGAGGATTAGGGTTTCAAGAACATTCAGAGAGAGCTTTAGAGATGAAGGGGTTCCAGGGCAGCGTCTCTGATTAAAAATGAGTAGGGTTATGGGGTTTGGTGGAATTAAAAATTTAAGGGCAAATCGTTGTCGTTGATCAAAATGATCAACGGCCTAGATTAAAAGATTGACCGGGTGGGTTGTTTTGACGGGTTAGGGGTCGCGTAATTTTAGGGTTTGGGCTGGTTTGATTTTTGAGTTTGAAATTGGGTAAATTTTATGCTAAAATTGAAATTCAGATGGGTCTACAATTGAAAAGAAATGAGGCCAAAATTTAAATGGCCAATTTTTCCCTTTTATTTTATAAAAATAGTAAAAATAATTTTGAAAGTAAATTAAAGTGCTGGATCAGTTAATAATATATGAAAATTGATTTAAACATATTGGAACCAATCTTATAATTGTAAAATAATATTAAATCTTAAAGTAGGAGAAAATTGCAATTATACGCAATTTAGCTTTTAAAATACCAAATAAATTTATAAAAATATATGAAAATTACCTTAACTATATTTTTGTACAAATATGGGAATAAAATAAATTATTCACAAAAATTGATGATTTTGTGAATAATTATTGAATTTGTACGGCTAAAAATGGACACTAAATTGATTTTAAAAATCTTTAAAAAATTGAAACAAATATTAAAACAGTTGGACATGCTTATATACGTACATATGTTATTTTGAAAGTATTTTGTATGTATGAAAAATGCATAGGGAAAAATTGGGTATCAACTGCTGTCCATCTTTACCCAGGAAGGATGAAAGAGTAGTCGGGTAATGATATCATGGCCAATTTGACCGAATGAAACGGTTTGAAGAATTTGACCGTGCTCTGGTTCCTGAGCTTCCTATATATCCCTGGTATTATAGGAATCAAGTCATATGTAGTTCAGGATCTATCGGCGAATAAGCCGATGGGGATTTTACATGAATAGACGAGATATGTGGGTTGGGAAAGAAGGTCTAATAGGGCTGCGGGAACTGGAGCGGGATCGCTCCTGCTGAGACGGCCATTGCTCGCTGGTTTACTTGCAAATAAGCAATACAAGCGTACGTTGTGCATAAATTTAAACGTGATGCAAGTCCCCGTTGGACAATGAATGTTGTCTTTGGACGGTTAGGATGACGTCCTTAGACTATGATATATCGGGCCATGAAGCGTATAATAAAGGATTCGCAGGCCATGAAATGATGCTCTCGAGCTAGGAGAATGATTCCCTCGAGCTATGATGCCTTTGAATAATGATATGCAAGAGATAAAAGGGGTCATCAGGCCATGGCATGGAGTTCTCCGACTTATGAAACTGTTGCCTCCGAACAATGACGCTTTCGGACAATTTGGCGATCTTTCAGCCCATGAGATGCAGAAGGAGGTGATCTCTCAAACAATGCAATATGTAAATGAGGTGGTGATCTTCCAGCCAATGCAAAATGCAATAAGTGGTGATATTTCAGCCGACGCAAGATGCAAATGAGGTGGCAGTATTTCAGCCAATGCAAGATGTAAATAGAAAGTGGCGATATTTTAGCCATGCAAGAAAAATAAAAGTGGCTATATTTTAGTTATGCAAGATGTAGATAAAGTGGCGATATTTCAGCTGATGCAAGACATAAGTAAAGGTGGCGATCTATCAGCCATGCGAGACACAAATAAAGTGGCGATATTTCTGCCATGTAGGTGGAGACAGGGCTTAGTCACGAAAGGCAGTGTGGTAGCCTTATGAAAATGCAGAAACTACAGATAGAGGTAGAGCTTAACCTCGGAAGGCAGAATGGTAGCTTATGTAATGCAGAAAATGCAGATGGAGTAATAGCTTAACCTTGGAAGGCAGAAAGGTAGCCTTATGCAAGGCAGAGAAATGCAGATGGAGGTAGAGCTTAACCTCGGAAGGCAGGAAGGTTGGCAGCCTTATACAATGTAGAGAAATGCAGATGTAGGTAGAGCTTAACCTCGGAAGGCAGAAAGGTTGGTAGCCTTGTACAATGTAGAGAAATGCAGATGGAGGTAGAGCTTAACCTCGGAAGGCAGAAAGGTAGCTTTGTGCAATGTAGAGAAATAAAGGCGAATAGTAATAAAATCTCTTAGCTGATAGCTAATAGCTGATATTGTTGTTGCTGGGGATATCGTGTACGGATAGCAATTGCAGATAGGTGATTGTTCCAAGAGTTGTATTCCCGAGGAGTGTGAGTGTATAAATATATTCGATGATTTTATTACTCGGGTGCCTGCACTCTAAGAAAAATTATGAGTTTTGTAAAGGGGAATGTTAGTTCGTATCCCCGTGGACTTCGCTTGACCTTCTCGGCTTTGATCTGGTGGTACTTTATATCATTGAGGTAGCGTTGCTAAACAAAGAATGCATGATTTAGTAAAAATACAACATAAGTATATAATCGAGAATAGTTTTCTTTAGATGAACCGACGACTGCGACGCGGTTCAAAACATTGCAACCTTTCTTGCTCCGAAATTTTGGGGGTCCTCCTCAAAATTCTGCCCCAATTTACTGGGCTGCTGCTTCTAACGATTGTTTGTTTTAAATGGCTGAGGTCAACTTTTGAATTTTGGGCGTCCTCCTCAAAATTCTGCCCCAGTTTCCAATAGCGGGGAAAATTAAAAATTCATGGATTATGACCGAACCTATAAGGCTGCCTACGTATCCCCTCTTAAACGGGAATCATGTTAGACATAGTTCAAATTACATCATATGAGGAAAGCATAAAAGTTACACATAGTATCGCTTCACTGCATCTGAGTTGATCGACTTCGGCCAAACTTCTCCATCTATTTTGTAAGTAGGAGGGCTCCTCATGTTAGAACTTGGTGAACCATGTATGGACCTGGCCAGTTGGGAGAGAATTTCCCTTTGGCTTCAGCCTGATGCGGGAAAATATTTTTTAATACCAGCTGCCCCGGTGTGAATTGTCTCAGCTTGACCCTTTTGTTGAAGGCTCTAGACATTTTGTTTTGATAGAGCTGACCATGACAAACTACATTCATTCTTTTTCCATCTATAAGAGCTAGTTGCTTGTAATGACTCTTCACCCACTCTGCATCGTCGAGTTCTGCTTCCTGTATGATCTTCAAGGAAGGAATTTCTACCTTGGCAGGAATGACCACCTCTGTGCCATAAACTAGCATATAAGGGGTTGCCCTGTTTGATGTGCGGACCGTGGTGCGGTACCCCAATAAAGCAAATGATAACTTCTCATTCAATTGCTTATGCTTCAGCATCATTTTCCTTAGTATCTTCTTGATGTTCTTGTTGGCGGCCTCTACAGCTCCGTTTATCTTAGGTACGTAAGCTGTAGAATTCTTGTGTTTGATCTTGAAGGTTTCACACAAGGCTTTCATCAAGTTATTATTGAGATTGGAACCATTATCAGTAATGATTGACTCTGAAATTCTGAACCGACAAACAATATGGTCGCGTAAAAAATCTGCCACAACTTTCTTAGTCACTGCTTTGTATGATGCTGCTTCAACCCATTTAGTAAAATAATCAATTTCCACTAGGATGAACCTGTGCCCGTTTGATGCAGTGGGCTCAATAGGTCGGATAACATCCATTTCCCAAGCGGTGAACGACCATGGCGAGCTTGCTGCATTAAGCTCATTTTGAGGCACCTTTATCATGTCTACATGTATCTAACAATGATTGCACTTTAATACATACTTCATGCAGTCTGTTTCCATAGTCATCCAAAAGTAGCATGCCCGGAGTATCTTCTTGGCTAAGACAAAACCGTTCATATCTGGACCGCAGGTCCTAGCATGGATTTCTTCTAGTAGCATGGATGCTTCCTTTTGTGTCGACACACCTTTGCAATCCAAAATCCAGAGTCCTCCTATACAGGATTCCTCCACTATGGAAGAAATTATTAGATAACCTCCGAAGTGTGCGCTTCTAAGTGGGATTTGCGAGCTCTGGGTATTCTCCTTTTTCCAAGTATTCTCTGATATCATGAAACCACGATTTTCTATCTGCTTCTTCTTCTACATGAGCATAGTAAGCTGGCTGATCATGGACCTTTATTGGAATAGGATCAATAAAGTTCTTATTTGGATGTTGAATCATAGGCGTTAGGGCAGCCAATGCATCGGCAAACTCATTCTGGACCCTGGGGACATGCTGGAACTCTGTCTTTGTGAATCTTTTCTTCAAATTTTAAACATAATGCAGATAAGGGAGTATCTCAAAGTTTTTGGTTTCCCATTCTTCTCGGACCTGATGTATAAGGATGTCTGAATCTCCAATTACTAGCAATTCTAGAATGTTCATGTCAATGGACATCTTGAGCCCCAAGATGCATGCTTCGTACTTGGCCATATTGTTGGTTCACGGGAATCTAAGCTTGGCGGATACCAGAAATGCTGACCGGTTTCTAATACTAGAACTGCTCCTATGCCAACTCCTTTGAAATTTTCCGCTACATCTAAAAACATCCTCCAACCGTCATAGGATTCTACAATATCTTCTCCTATGAAGGATACCTCTTCATCAGAAAAATACATCTTTAGCGGTTCGTATTCTCCATCCATGGGATTTTCAGTAAAATGATCTGCCAATGCCTGTCCTTTGATTGCCTTTTGAGTTACGTAGACAATGTCGAATTCACTTAACAGGATCTTCCACTTGGCTAGCTTTCCAGTGGGCATGGGCTTTTGAAAGATGTACTTCAGTGGATCAATTCTTGATATGAGATATGTAGTGTAGGCACAGAAATAGTGCCTCAACTTTTGAGCTACCCAAGTCCGAGCACAACAGGTGCGCTCTAACAGAGAATACCAGACCTCATACGGGGTAGACTTCTTGCTGAGATAATAGATGGCCTACTCCTTTCTCCCCGTTTCGTCATCTTGTCGTAGGACACAACCAAATGCTCCATCCAATACCACAAGGTAGAGCAATAGAGTTCTGTCCCGGCTCGGGCGGGATCAAAACTGACAGTGTGGACAGGTACTCCTTGATTCTATCGAAGGCCTTTTGACAATCATCAGTCCAATTGGTAGTGGCGTACTTCTTTAATATCTTGAAAATCAGATCATAGATGATAGTAGATTGTGCTATGAACCGACTGATGTAGTTAAGTCTACCTAAGAAACTCATTACTTCTTTTTTATTCTTCGATGGTGGAAATTCTTGGGTAGCTTTGACCATTGTTGGATCTAGTTCTATCCCTCAGTGACTTACAATAAACCCAAACAGTTTTCTGCCAGGAACCCTAAATGCACATTTGGCGGGATTCAGTTTTAGATTGTACCTTCTCAGTCTATTAAAGAATTTCCTCAAATCTTCCATGTGATTAGTGGCTTTCTTGGATATGATGATAACATCATCTACATACAGCTCGATCCACTTATGTATCATATCATGGAAAATGGTAGTCATGGCCCTCATATAGGTGGCCCCAACATTCTTTAGTCCGAATGGCATCATTTTGTAACAATACATTCCCTATGGTGGAATGAAAGCCATTTTGTATCTGATGGTACCCAGCAAAACAATCAACAAACAACTACATTTCATGCTTGGCGCAGTTGTCGATCAGGATGTGTATATCTGGCAAGGAGAAGTCATCTTTTGGACTGGCCGGATTGAGATCCCGGTAGTCGACACAGACTCTGACCTTCCCGTCCTTCTTCAATACTGGCACGATGTTGGCTAACCATGTCGGATATTCTACTACCCTGATAACCTTAGCTTTGATTCGCTTAATAACTTCCTCCTTAATTTTCAAACTCATGTTGGGTTTGAACTTTCTGAGCTTCTGCTTTACCGGTGGACATGTCGGGTCAGTTGGCAGTTTGTGTGCCACAATAGATGTACTCAAACCAGTCACTTCATCATATGACAAGGAAAATATGTCTTCATATTAAATTCTGTGTACTCTTCCTTTTTTGATGGTGACAGATGAACACTAATGCGAGTTTGTTTGACATTTTCTACATCTCCCAAGTTGACAATCTCTGTCTTGTCCAAATCAGACTTAGGTCATTACTCAAAATTATCAACTTCTTTAACAATCTAATCTGGTATATCATCTTCCTCTGAGTCTATGCCTGTTTGTTGTGCTGTCTCGTTGCATGTCACAGTCATCGGTTCATCAAGATAAGTAATAGTAATGCTGTGTAAATGAAGTAAATGAGAGAAAGTAATAAGAGTAAGATTTATAAAAAACTGAAGTGCTCTGATAAATTTCATAATAGTTTTGAATATTGGAACTCTTATTTTGAAATTAATAATGTGAAGAGAAAGTCAACTAGTAAAATAAAAGACAATGCATGATGCTTTGTTCAGCCTTGCTACCCAAAGGTTTCCGGGCTCTGGTGGTTCTGACAGTCCAATTGTTGAGGCATTCTCCTTATCTTACGACTTGTATAGAAGGGACTTCCTCCAACTCCTCCTCAAAAATGACACAACAATCCACCTCATCATCCTCAAAAAATAAACTCATTATTGCTGTCATTGCTTTCTCTTCTTCCGAAACATATATAACATCGGCTGGCTGGAAAGTCTGTTCCAACCGGGGTATCAGCTGCTCCAATGGGTAGTGAGGACAATTCCATGGTGGAGACCATTCATTGAACTCTTTCCAGGTATACTCGTATCCAAGACCAAAAGTAGTGCCATGTTTCTTCAACTTGATAGGCTTAGCGATCCCTTTGAGGTTTCTGCCAAGTCCCTTACCTGGTTCATATCTGCACCAATTCAATATTCTTTCGATTTTATTATCCATCCTTATCAACGGGGTTGACTCGCTCGATGTGGTGATAGATCTCCCCACCTATCTTCCTTTTCCCCTGATGGCTGGGATGGTTTGGCGACTGTATATGGGATTGCTACCGTCGCCGTAAATAATTACCACTTGGTGATCCCACTCAAACTTCACTGCCTGATGTTGGGTTGATGCTATAGCCCCAGCGGCATAAATCCAAGGCCATCCTAAAAGTAATTTGTAAGATACCGACACGTCTATTAATTTAAAATCAACATCAAACACAGTAGGCCCCATTCGTAGACACAGGCTAATTTCCCCAATAGTGGACCTTTGTGAACCATCAAAAGCTTTGACACTGATGGCCCCATTCTTGATCTCATGTAGGCTCTTTCCCAATATTCTAAGCGTTACCACTGGATAAATCTTGAGGCCGGACCCTCCGTCAATCAGGATTCTGGTGATGAAATAATCCTCGCACTGCACAGTGATGTGCAACGCCCTATTGTGACTCAAACCTTTTGGTGGAAACTCATCTTCATGGAAAGTGATCTTGTGACTCACCAATACCTTCCCCACCATGTTTGCCATCTCTACCCCGATGATGTTGCTTGGTACATATGCCTCACTCAGCACCTTCAATAAGGCATTCCTATGTGCTTCAGAGCTTTGTAACAAAGCTAGGATAAAGATCTGTGTCAGTGTTTTATTCAACTGATCAATGATTGAGTACTGCTTTGCTTGTATCTTCCTCCAGAGATCATCTCGCCCAGTTTCAGTGATGGTCGGCCGACCAGAAGCCTACTTTCTTGACTCAGCCAAGTTTTCCAAAGTATAAACCCTGCCGGTCCTTGTCATACCTTATGCCGCAACTACTTCTCTGAATTTGGTTTTCCCTTTTCTTCTTTCCTCGACTGTGTAATCCCAAGGGATGGCCTTCGTATGGAATGGTGCTATGGCCGACATTGCTACTGGAATGGATACCCTTGCTTTGGAATGTAACACAGCAACCTCAAATGGCACAGATGCCTTTGTGGACCCAAACTCGACCTCAATCGGTGCTGGCATCTTTGCAGAAGAAGGTGCTTCGAACTCATGTGGTATGGACATATTCACCTCAGCGTCCCCAGAAGGCTAAATCTGGACTACAATCGGATTAAGGGTGACTATTGGTTTCTTTGGCTCGTCACTTTCTGTGATATTTTTGATCGATCCTTTGGGGTCCCAATCATCTTCTATCTCAATCATGTGAATGCCTCTGCCCTTATGGACAGGCAAAGGGTTTTTAGAACATTTGGAGCAGGCTCCTTTGCCACGATGATCTTGTTGTCAATCAAAGCCTGGATCTTATCTTTTAAAGAATGACATTCATCAATGGTATGCCCTTTCATGCCCGAATAGTATGCATATGATTTATTTGGATTGACCTATTGGGAAGGGCTTTCAAGAATTATAGCAGGGATGGGGGTGACATAACCAACATCTTTCAGCCTTTTATATAGTTGGTCGATCGGTTCGGCAATGGCGGTATATTGTTTGGGAGGTCTGTGGTCAAAATTTGGTCCGGATCTAGGAAAGTTTTGGTGAGTGGGAGGTGATTGATAGTGAGAGGTTGAGTATTGTAGGTTTGGTAGACTTTACGGGTTGGGAGTGTCTGGGTGAAGTAGGCTGATATGTGGGTAGTGGAGGTGATTCGTAAGTAGGTGGTGGAGTTTGGTAAGAGGGCGAGGGTGCTTGGTAATTTGGGGTAGGTTGAGATGTAAGTGGAGGTATTGGGTAGGTTTGGTATTTGATTGGGGACTTTGTTCTCTGTGCAACCATTACGACGCTTATGTCCCTTTTCTTGGACGTGCCACCAGACTCTGGAGCATTGTTAGTAGCCTGCAAAGCTTCAAAGTTTATGCAGATACCATTTTTGATACCTTCCTCGATCCTCTCCCCTAGCTTGATGATGTCAGAAAATATCTGGCTTTCGATCAGCATCAACCTTTCATAGTACTGTGGATCTTGAGCTCGGACAAAAAACTGTTCATTTCTTATTCTTCTCAAGTCGGTCTGACCTTAGTAGCTTCTGATCTCCAATGAGTGGCATAATCGCGGAATGTCTCCATAGGTTTCTTCTTTAGGTTCTTGATGTAGAACACATCTGGCGCTTTTTTTGTGTTGAATCAAAACTTGTCCATGAAATCGGATGCCATACATACCCAATTCGACCACTTCTTCGGGTCTTGGCTGATGTACATAGATAGAGTATCTCCCTTTAGACTCCTCATGAAATGTTTCATGCGAATCTTCTCGTCCTTCCCTACTCTGACCAGTTTGTCGCAGTATGTTCTTAGATGAATTCTTGGATCAACTGTATCGTCAAACATCTCGAACATAGGAGGTTTGTACCCCTCGGGCAGTTCGGCATTCGGTTGAATGCAAAGGTCTTCGTAATTTAGCCCTTCAATGCTCTTACTTCCCTTGACGCCCTAAATTCTGCAAGTCAGATTCTTGATTTCTTCTACCAGATTCCTAATAAGCGAGTCTATATCATCAGACTCGGGTGTGTTTGAAATGGGTTGAGTAGGATATGGTACAGTTTCCACATAGATTGGGGTGTTATGGAGAGGGTGAAAATGGTCATTTGAGGAATTTATAGGTTCCGGGATGAGCAGTGGAGTATTCTTAGATGGTGGCAAGTGTTGCAGTGGTGGTGATGAGTAGACTGATTTTGTGGTTTTGGAATGTTTTGTGGAGGTGTAGGGTTTTGGGCGTTCAAGAAAGTAACCTCTGGAGTGGTGAGCGAAAATGAGAAACTTGCCAAATTCCGGACTTGATCAAGTTCTTCCTGAAATTTCAACAGCTTTTGCTCGAGCTGGGACGCACTTTCTTTGGAGACCTGAGTACCCTGAGTAACCTCTTCCCGTTCAACTGAATTCTCCTTTCTGGTGTCGCTCAAATCTTCCATTTTTCCTTTCTTCCTATTTCTGATAGGACTAGGAGCCAGAGTGGGTGGAGGGCCCTTGGATCTTGTGGAATATGATGACGATGCCAGAGTGAATGAATTAACCTTTGGGGAGGGGAATAATTAAAAGTAAAAACAAATATGGTAACAAGTTAGTGTGGGTTATAAGGAAAAGATGTTGCTATATTTAAACAAATAGTATGAGAGTATAAATCCTGTCCTAATTTGGGAGCCTCGTTCTGCCCGAGTTAGGCCTAGCGACAAATTGATTTGGAGAACTTATAAACTAAATGCCTTATTTTATTGATTAAAATAAGAAGAATCCCAAAATAACATTAAATATAACAAATAAAATGTCACTTATAGCCATTAGCCTTATTACATTTTTAAAGTAAAGCAAAGACTCCTATCTATTTGGTCCTAGAAGGACCTTCCCCAGACTCGGCATCTTTGGCTCCATCGAACATCATCACCAGCTCACGAAATCCTAGCAGCAAGTAGGCTCTGGAGAAGTTCCCACCTTTGTTTCCTTCAGCGTTCTGGCAGTCTTCGATTCTCTTGATTAACTTCCTTTCTAACTCCACCAAACCCCGCTCCAAATGCCCAGTCGCTTGTTGGCACCGACAACCATTTCTTTCCACTCATCAATCAGCTTTTGTTTGTCTTCTCGTATTTCATTATGCTCACTTGCGCATTCCCGAATCCTCTTGCGCAATTGGTTGTACTTAACCTGTGCTTCAGCCATTTCGTCGATGATCCTATGACCTCGAATAAACCCGGGTTGACCCAAACCATTATGATTATCCTCTAGCCAGCTTGGATAGTATGGAGTATAGCCAGTATGGTACCTGTTCGGCTTAATGCTATCTCTTCCTAGGACGAATTTGTAACGCCACATGTGTTGAGCTTGGCACTTGTAAGGGCTATCGTCATCCTGAAAGTCGGCCCGAGAGTGACTCATCTTGTCGACCCTTGGTATAATCTGCTTCCTACCAGCCTATCTCATAACCCGGAGAGGGAAATAAGGATATGTTCCTCTCAAACTAATAAGTATCGGAAATGGTGCATCCCGAGATCGAGCAATGAACTCTTCAGTAGGGAACCATTCGAACATCCATTGTACTTGATTCTCTTTCAAATTTTCAAACAGTTCTATCCATCCATTGGCATCCTCCGAATGAGTAAACATGCTGGGCATATAGTTCATTCGTCTTGGCAAATGGAAGAAAATATGATCGTCCCAATCCCTACGCTGGATCTCTTGTTGATATTCACCCTTCTGGAGGTGTTCCATGAGCCAGAGTTGGAGTAACAAGTTGCAACCCTCGAAGTTCTTGTCTCCATGTTGACACTTCTCTAGGGCTCGGTATATCTCTGCAATAATCATGGGCACTATGCTAAGTGGCTGCCCACCAATTCCCTCCATTAAAGTTTTGGCGACCATGTCTAGTCTTCTATGAATCCTAGCCTTCTTCATAGGAAATACTATAATCCCAAATAAGCAGAACATGAAGACGAAGACCTTTCTATGGATATGCCCCAATGATGTGAGGGCGAACTCCTCAGGTTAAGTGTCGATGCCCCCTTTTTCTCCTTGAAGGCAAAATTGGGTTTACGACATTTGGGAGTAAAAGTCATTTAATTTGGGTTTGTTTTGGAATTTGAAGAGTCGCCACCTAATGATTAAGTGCATTAGGACACAAAAAAGGGTTTTTGAGTTTGAAAACCAGAGTTTGGGTAAGGGCTAGAAATTATCTCGAGGGGAAGGTGTTAGTCACCCCCCAAGATCCACTAGTGTGGTTCCCGGCCATGTTACAATTGTGACTTCACTTAACAAGTAAGCAAATAAGGGTTCAAATAGAGGGAGTTTTCACATAATATTGCAACTAAATTGAAATTTAAGGAGAGATAAAGAGGGCAAAAATTTTAAGAAAAGATTTAAACAATAAATAAAAAAACAAATAAAGGAAAAGGGGGTCCTAGGATTATTATCAATGTGGATCACCCCACACAATACTCGGTAACCATTTATACACGTGGTGTTATCGTGTGGTCATCATATCCATATTCTACCCTTCCCACCTTATAACGTTGTTAAACACGTGAGTTGGTCACAAATATTTATTGGGTGCTATTACCCGTCCCATCCTATAAGTCCTGGAGGGTATTTAGGACCACTATTCCTATGTGGTAGGGACTAGGTTGAACCCTTAAGTTTTAAGGCAAAAATTCTAAGCGACATACATAAAAAATAGGACTGCACATAAGGGGAACATACAAAGGCACATAGAGGCTCACAGATCCCTCCACAGGTGAGCTCACAATTAGCACGTCTCAAACACATTTAAGGTCTCAAAGACAAGAGTTTTAAAAGACGGAATGTTGAAATAAAACAGCGAGTTTCAGTGAAAGAAGAAGCTTAATTAAGTCTAAGTGATTTGAAAAATTTCTCGGTTTTCAGAAATACGACTTGGGACAATAGTAGGATTTAGAAGTATATAGCAGTTTAGGAGTTAGTGAAAATATAGATAAAATCATTAAAACATTCTTTGTAAATAGAGAAAAGGCATAGAGATACATTAACTTGACAAGACGTAGGATAAATATTTTAAAAATAATAGCACGATTCTGGACAGAAAAGGGTAACCTAGTAGAAAACATAGTAGAATAGATACACAATTTCGAGATCATTTCAAAGTAGGGCGAGAGTTTAGTAAAACAGAGTGAAGTTCAGAGAATGAAAATAAGAATGGGAGCGGCAGAGTTAAAAATTAAAAGAGGCTAGTTAGTCTTAAACTGGTAACCACATGATTAATCACTTCTTATTAGGCCTAAAGTTTGCCTAGGCGTCATATACATTGTCTGATTGTCTTAAAGAGTGGGCATGCATATTTGATTCTGATTTAAAAAGAAAGGATACGCATAGTACTTGTATTATTGGATTAAGCATGATAATAGGTATTTTGAAAATTGCAATCCAGATAAGTAAAAAACTCTAAGCAACAGGATGTCTAATGCACAGAAGAGTTCCTAAAACATGATCTCTACTATGCCAATGCAGTAATGATAGTTTGTTAATAATTAAGTTTACGAAGTGAGTACAATAATATGCTGAGAATAAAAGACTTAAAACAAGATTTCTAACATATGAAATGCATTTACTAAGCAGGTTATCTATTGTGCAAATAGGTAAATAAAAACCTATAAACATGTTTTCTACCCATAGAAATAAACATGCATACCCCTCCTCCATATTCACTATTCAACCTCCAATCAATTATTTATAAATTATTACAAACCAGTAGTATCTGAATTACAATAATGAAATAAAAAAATAAGAAGTTATTATATAGGGGGCCTTCAATAGGCCCAAATCCTCCAAACTTTACTGCCAAAATAGTCTTTCATAGCTTGGGTGTGCCAAAGTTCCCAAAGGACCTAGAGGGCTCTTGGGCCATGCTCACGCCTAGACTTAGTAACCAAGAGTTAAACATGTGCAATGTGGAGATACCGACCTCAGTGTGTCAGAGTTCAGAGGGTACTCAGAAGGTCCCCAAAGCAGTGCTCACACTGAGGGGGTGGAACTTAAGTATATAGGAATAAAGTGAAGTGCAAGAGAGTTCGAAAATGTTTTGACAATGTTGAAAGGAATTTCACTTAAAATATTTCGTAAAAACAAAGAGAGTTTGTTTAGTAACAATAGTTTTTTTGAAAAGCAGAATAGAGTAATAAATATCAAGCACCTCCAAAAAGATATATTTATACATAGCCAAAGACCACAGAACAAAGACCGGTCTAGCAAACACAAACAAGGATAATGGGGGTTAGGAACACATAGGACAAAAACTATAACCCACCGAAGGTCTAGGAAAAGCCTAAACACTTTCAGGCATAGTCATAGGAAAAATAAGATGTGAAGAACAACCACATACAGGGGTGATATGGATTAGGGATAAGTATGAAGTCATGCTTGGAAACACACATAAAGGGGGTATACTAATCCAAAGGGAAGGGAAGACATAACAACGTTCTAGTAATACATTTTAATTATTGATTTCGCAAGAGAACCACTAATAGAAGCAAACTAGAAATAGTAAGAACTAAAACAAATAGAGGATCATATTGTTGTTGGAGCTTTGAATTGAAAGTAGGACATACTAGTAAAGAGAAAGCGCAGGATGCAAAGGCAAAGTGATAACACAAATTTAGCCTTGGCTTACAGCCATCTAACAATAGGCAAGAGCAGAGAACAACAATAGAGCAAAAGGAGAAAGAGAGAAATATCACAAGAGAATGTATAATTGAGAGTATTTCCTGATGTTCCTTTGTTAATGAAAGAGTAGTGTATTTATAGTTCTAAAAACGAGTAGAAAATAAGGTAAGAACTGAAGTGGAGTGAAATTATGGAAGTAAATACAATCAGAATCCCAATCAATACAAGTACTCCCCTTTAATTAGGGATTCTTAGTTCACACAGCTACCAGGGTGACAAATAAGAAAAGAGACTAATTTCAATCATACATAGAGTAGTAAAGAATAAGGCATGTGATTAGGACCAAGTACCGAACATATGAATAAAGGAATGTAAGAATCAATTGGCGACATGCTTGCACATAAAATAAGGCAGAGTGTCATTTTGAAAATCGGTAAGAGATCCCCTAGTATCGCAGGGAATCAGTTATCAGTTAAGGCAGATGTCAACAGGTAAGGAAATTCACAAAATTAGTGAAGAGTGTTAAGGCAAGTATCACAGTTAAAAGAAAATTCATAAAATCAGCAAAGAGTTCTAAGGCATGTATCATGGTCAAAGGAAAATACACAAAATCAGTAAAGTACTAGTCACAATCATTCACGGATTAAAAGTGGCAAACTAATACTGATTTAAAGGGAATAAACACATATTAGACGAAAATCAAATACCCTAGTATATAACATTAGGAGTCATGTGAATCAGGGATGCAAGATGAACCCAAAGACAAATAACATAGGGTAAAGATTAGTGCAACATGAACGCATATGCAAGCACACAGGAAAAAAGAGTAGCCTTCAGGGTTCTATGTCTAAAAATTATGGTTTCACACAGATACTAGTGTGAGTCAACAGAGTAGACATGATACATGCAAAGCAGACGAAGAGCCATAAACCCTAATTGAAAAATAGAGTAGAATCACTAGAATTTCAAGCCATTCGTGATAACCAAACACATATACTGACCCAATCACAAGGAAAAGACTTCAACAATGGTAAATATGAGGAAAAATCATGAGATAGTGTTAAAAATCAATAAAGAAAACCATTTTGAGAAAGGGTTTTGGAACCCTAATTAAAAGTGAATGTCCGTTCAGAAAAATAGAAATATTGTAAAGGAAACATCATAATAACTCGTAATATGCGTAGATCTACTGTAAATCTAAAAGAATCGGAGGTTCCAAACATTAGGGTTTGAAAGAAAACCTCAGAGAAGATAAGAAGAACCTCAAATGTTACTGGCTCGAGCCTCAAAGGTCACATTCCTCACTCGAAATCAAACTTCGGAGGCCTGAAGCAAACAGGAACACCATGGGTATGAGTTGACGGGTCCTTACCCTTCAGAGCCTTAGGGATGGCATTTACCGGCATGAGAGAACCATACGAGGTAGAGGGTGAGGAATCCATAGTCTCTAGTGGAGAAGGTCGCCAGAGAAGATAAAGGAATTCGTCGGAGAAGGGGAAGAGATACAAGTCTCTAGAAGAGACTGGAGATAGAGAGAGAGAGAGAGAGAGAGAGAGAGAGAGAGAGAGGGAGAGAGAGAGTAGAGAGATGAGAGACGATGAAGAATGGGGGGTCATTGGGTCGGGTTATATTGGGGATTTGGCTGGGGTGTTTTAATTGGGTATTGGGCCAATTATATCTGATGGGGGTGTGGTTAAATTGGCTAGGATTGACATAATAAAGGGTTGTTTGTTAAATAGCAAATTTTTCCTCTTTTCTTTTAATAAAATAGTTAAAAAAGAATTTAAAACCAATTAATGGTACTGGACTAATTAATAATTTATAAATATTAATCTAAAAATACTGGAAATGATTATACAATTGTAAAATGCTGCTAATCGTGAAATAGGCTATAATTGTAATTATATGCAACTTAGCTTTAAAAATACAAATCAAATGCGTAAAAAATATGCAAAAATTATCTTAATTATATCTTGGTATAAATATGAGAATAAAATAGGTTAATCACAAAAAGGACAATTTTTGGGGACAATTATTTGTTTTGTACTGCAAAAAATGGATAATAAGTTGCTTTTAAAATCTTTAAAAAATAACTGAAAAATACCAAAATTCTTGGGCATGCTTATATATACATGTACATGCTATTTTGAGACTATTTTGAGTATATAAAGATACATGGGAAAAATTGGGTATCAACAGCTGCCCCTCTTTACCCGAGAAGAATGAAAGAGTTATCGGGTAAAGATATGATGGCCAATTTTGACCGAATGAAATGATTTGAAGAATTTTGAACGAGCTCTAGTTCCTAAGGTACCTACATATCCCTGGTCTTACAGGAATTCGGCCATATGCAGTTCGGGAATCCGTCGGCGGAACGTGCCGATGGAGATTTTGAAAGACAAACGCGATATTCAGGTTGGGAAGGATGGTAAGGGATTGATAGGTTGCAAGAACTAGAGCGGGATCTTTCCTACTGTGATGGCCATTGCTGGCCTGTGCACCTGCAAGTGAACAATGTAAACATATGTTGTGCGCAAATTTAAACGTGATGCAAATTCCCATTGGACCATAAAATGCTCGTCTTCGGACGACTAGGATGACGTCCTTAGACCATGACGTCCTGGGACATGAAGCGTATAATAAGGGATTCGCAATCTATGAAATGATATTTTTGGGCTATGAGGATGATGCCTCTGAACCATGATACCTTTGCAAAAGATAAAGAAGGGGGTCCGCAGGCCATGGCATGGCGTTCTCGGGCTATGAAAATGGTGCCTGTGAACAATGACGCCTTTGGAAAATTTGGTGATATTTCAGGCCATGCAAGACTTAAATGAAGAGGTGATATTTCAGCCGTGCAAATATGTAAATACAAATGGCGATCTTTTAGCCGATAAGGATGAAGTGGCGATATTTCAGCCGATGCGGAATTTAAATAAAGGTGCCGTTATTTCAGTCATGGCGAGATTTAATAAGATGGCAATATTTCAGCCCACGGGAGATTTAAATGAAGTAGCGATATTTCAACCGATGTAGAGTGTAAATATAAATGGTGATATTTTAGCCGATGTGAGATTTAATAAAGTTGGCAATTTTTCAGGCATGCAAGATTTAAATAATGGTTGGCGATATTTCAGCCATGTAGATGGAGGTAGATCTTAACCTCGGAAGTCAGAATGGTAGCCTTATGCAATGCAGAAGAATCCAGATGGAGACAATGTTTAGTCTTTGGAGGCAGAATGGTAGCCTTATGCAATGCAAAATGCAGATGGAGACAATGCTTAGTCTCGGAAGGCAGAAAGGTAGCCTTATGCAATGCAAAAAAATGCAGATGGAGACAGAGCTTAGCCTCGGAAGATAGAATGGTAGCCTTATGCAATGCAAAAAAATGCAGATGGAGACATAGCTTAGTCTCGGAAGGTAGAAAGGTAGCCATATGCAGTGCAAAAAATGCAGTTGGAGACAGAGCTTAGTCTTGGAAGGCATAAAGGTAGCCTTATGCAATGCAGAGGTGAAAGGTGAATATTAATGAAAGCTCTTAGATGATAGATGATAGCTGATGGCATCGTTGTGGCTGATGGGGATGTCATGTGCGGATAGCGCTTGTAAGTAAGTGATGATTCTGAGAGTTGTATTCCTACAAAAGTGTGAGTATGTAATCGTATCTGATGATTTTATGTCTTGGGGTGCATACATTCAAAGAAAAATCGTGAGTTTTGTAAAGGGGGAAGGTTAGTTCTTCCTCCAGAAAAATCATGTGCGGATAGAGCTTGTAAGTAAAATGATTTTTTTCCAGATGAACCGACGACTGCGACGCCGTTCAAGACGTTGCAACCTCCCTTTTCTGAATTTTGAGGGTCCTCCTTAAAATTCTGCCCTAGTTTACTGGTCTTGTTCTTCCAACGGCTACGTGCGATTGTGAGCACATGATTTTTGCCTTACGTGAATTACTCCCAAAGAATTCAAATAAAACAATTTTTTTTTCTTTATGTGCAATTTTGTGAGTTTTTCGTTATATTATGCATGTTTATTCTTTAAATTAATTAAAAATATAAAAATACAGCATTCGCATTTAGGATTCAATTTTGCAAATTTGTGAGTTAAATAGTAAAACAAAAATTGGAAAATCATGAAATAATGCACTTTGCATTTTTTGTATTTAGTTGTGTGATTTGGTATCTAATTATTTGTGATAGTTATTACTTAGAGTTAATTAATATTTTTTTTTTACATAAATTGATCAAATTTAAATTTAGGCTTTTGGTTTTACAATCCTAGAACACTACAAGGAAGAGAACCACAAATAGTCCACGAATTTTTGGGCCCTATCTGTCTGAATTAACAGCCCAAATCAATTCGCCCCAGTCCAGTTCCCCCCCAGAGTCAACCAAACAATGAAATTTTGGTCACGTCAATCTAGACCGTTGAATAAGCTTGATCAAACAGTCCAGAAGTGAACCCATTCACAAAAACCTGACCCGACCCGTCCTGTACCCGGTCCGTTCCAGCACCTGGGTGTTTGAAACATTGTCGTTTTGTTTAGTGACACAATCAGGATGGTTGGATCTCATTCATCCAATGATCCTAATTAAACCGTCCATTTTAATATACCAAAATCCTCTTCCTTCATCTCTAACAGAGACCAAACTACCCAAATAACGCCGCCTCCTACCACCCTACTCCACCCACCGGAAATCGCCTCACGGCGATTCCAGTGGCCCAAAGGACCCAATTTTTACACCAAAGATCCCCATTGAACTTCCCATTCCGAATCCCCACTCCTTTGTCTTCGAATCCCAGCCGATGGTATCGAATATTCGATCGAAGAATCAGCCCTTAACCCTAGTTCGTCTAATTGACCCCAAACTAACACCATATCACCCCAGGACCTCCCTCATCACTAAAAAAGTCATTGGTTTCCCTCGAATCACCCCGAAAACCCTCGAATAATGAATCAAAGCCAATAACCCTAAGCGCTGCCACATGATTCCCCTATGGCGGCGCTGACTTGAACCGGTCCTAGTAGCCATCCAAGGTGTCGTTCTGCGTCCGTAGTCATCTCAAGACTGCTTAATTTTGAAGTAATGCACTTCACCTGTTCTTCATAAAGAATAGACAATTTGCACTATTTCGAGGTTACGGCAAATCTGCCGGTTGGCATTCAAGTTTGTTTAAGATAAGTGCTCTGTTATCACTGTCGTTTAAATAAGCCCTTCACTTTCCACTCCTTTCTTCTTATCCAGAATATAGATAGGTTTGTGTTCGAACCCAGTTCCTTAAATGTATTGTAAGTTAATTCATGTTCATTTTTATTTAAAATTTGTTAGTCATAGTCAATATATTTTCAGTGTTCCTACATTGTGTACAGGTTGAACTTAGAATTGTGTTAAGTCAGCCCTCTATCTGTGTAAATTGGCTGTTAATTTTTGACCTTAGTGGTTATATATAAGTGTTTTAAATCATTGAATCCTTGGTTTTTGTCTTGAGTGCTATTTAATTTGATTTGAATTTCGAGCTTAAATTGTGATATGAGTTTGATGAACCTTGAATGTTGTATGAATTTGATCTTCTATTGGTTCTGATATGAGTCTGACTTTGATGAATTAAACCTCGAATGTTGTTGATTATGAATTAGCTTCATTTAGCTTCATATGGTTAATTAGTTAATTGTTAGGTGAATTGTGAATTGGTTATAGCTGAGGTGTTAGAGTTAGATTCAGTTCATTTAGATAAATTGAATTAGGAATCAGTGTAGTCAATGGTCATAACTGTGGCAGGGTAGTAGTTCAGGTTCCCGGGGGGTAATTTGGGATTTAAAAAGGTTTGAAAATGTGTTAGTGACCTGACAATAAGGGTACTTAGGTACTATTAGATTAATGAATTGTTTAATGAAAAAGTGAATCTCACCTACTTAAGAAGTTGCTAGCACATGGTAGGATCAATTAAAGAGTTTTTTAATCAAAAGTAGATCAATAGTGCACATAACACCTTTTTAGCACTTTTAAGAGTTGGAAAGTAAGATAACATAGGGGGAACATTTTCAAAATCGAAAATAATACAATTGTAAAGAAAAAAGAGGAGATGAAAAGGGGCAGTCTTTGAAGTATATAACTGAGAAGACATTGAGGAAAAAAAATCAGTCTTAGAGGTCACACTAAAAGGATAGAGATTCAGTGCAAATAGTTTTTTTTTTGAGTGTTTGGGAGAGGCTGAGAGTTAAGGGAGATAGAGATATACAATAATAAAGAGGGGATATATACTCATATAGAGAGAAATATATAGAGAACATTCTAAAAAATATAGAGAGAGCTTAACAATCTGGATTCTGCAGTGATTTATACTATTCCATTGCTGGATTAGAGTTGGTTTTTGTGTTTCCTCTGCTGAACCTCACATCTTAGCTTTCCTAATTCCAGGTACTTTCCTAGCTCATAGTCGAGGAACAATTGCTGAACATGTAACAATTTGAAATCGGCTGAATGAAGGCTAAACTTATATTGATGGTTTTTTGTTATTTTACTTCCAATTTTGCTTTCAGTACCTAGATATAGAGTTATAACTATTGATTAGATCTCTTTTTACCCGAACTATGTGTAAGAGATTCCTGTAGAGCATTTTATGTGTATTGATGAACTAGACTATGGAAACTAGGATATATTTGGATTTCGTTGGTTGTTCAATTGTAGTGTTACAAGTTAAATTTGAATCCATGCTATCTAAATGTGAAATCAAAATGGGAGTAGTTAGATTCCATTATTGACTATAACATGTGAGCTTGATATTTGGGCAGTAGGTAGGTCAGGCTATAGTATTTGAATTATGGAAATCATCAGTAGTTGGGATCTATGATTGTGTTGATTCTCATCAAGTTTCTTCAAGGTCCTGGGGTCATTTTTTATATACATCAGTTTATGTTCAAATTTGGAATATTGTAAAAGCATGAAAAATGATTATAGTATTAGCATGTTTGTTGGTAAAAATATATATATTCCAGTGGTTATAGGATTAGCATGTTTGTTGATATAATATATATATTCTAGGCTGCCCAGGTACGCTTGTGATTTTGTTCCTTCAATAACGTTTTTGCTTGCTGGGTCGTTGCTATACGTTTCCGTGGTTAGTTATTAGGATAGTTTATAAGATTCTAGGATTAGTTCAAAGACCCATGTTTCATTTATTATATTAGCTTATATGATTATGTGATTAGTTTAAAGACCCATGTTTCATTTATTATGTTATTCAGGATTTAATTTGCAATCATTTGAAGTATGACTCTCGTATATACTATCTATAAAATTTGCTTGCGAGATTATCAAGGATCAAAAGTCGAATAAGCATAATTTTATTGATTACATATTTAAGATATATGGTCGTAGAAAAATAGATCATGAATGGTGTTAAGGTAGAAGAATGTATAGCTATGTGTCTCACAATAATCACAAAGTATTAGGAGCTTATAAACATCCGTAGTTTTTCCTAGTCAAATAACGTCCTTTTGGAATAATTTGAGGTGCGCCACACCAAACAAAAATGACAATTGCATGGCCCTCGTTTTAATTAATTTTATTTTATCCTTAGAAAGCGAGACATGCCATTAAGTGAAATTTCCATGGCCCTCACAAAGTCGCATCATTTTAATAACACTACCTCACTAAACTCGGGTGTACATTTATGTGACCCAAATCCAAATCTCAACGGAGTCGAAATGTGTCGAAAAACACGGGTATATTGATGTGACGTGGTTCGAGATGCATTTCCACGATGTTGCAACTTTCTGTATAAAAAAATAATAATATAAACGGCTAAAAGTTAAAATTTGCGCATAAGTTCATAATTATTAAAATCAAATAAATAAGCTGAATACGACAGTTGAGCGATAGTGCTAGAACCACGAAACTCGGGAATGCGTAACACCTGCTCCCGGGTTAACAAAATTCCTTATTCCGATTTCTGGTGTGCGGATTGTAATACAGAGTCATTCTTTTCCTCGATGCGGGATCTAAATGGTGGCTTGGGATACCATAAATCACCCAAGTGGAGACTCTGAATCTTTAATAATAAATCCCGTTTCGATTGTCCTTTAATTGGAAAAACTCCCCATATGCCCCTGCGGGTGTAGTGAAAAAGGAGGTGTGACAACTCTGGCGACTCTGCTGGGGAATACAAACCCAGAACACTGGTTCAGGGTTAGAATTCGAGCTTACAATATTTGATGCATTTGGTTTTATTTATTATCTGATTTTATTATATGATGGGGCTTAAATGTGCAAAATTGATGATTTTTACCGCTTTGATATTGTTGAACTGTATTATAAATTGTCCTCTCTCGCACCTCTCTGAGTTTTCTAATAGGTAGTTATGTTGTGTTTGCCTACCAGCATCACAAAACTTCTGTCTTGAGATAAACCCAATTAGCCAACCAGCTTCTGGTGAAGGATTTTGTCACACATGATTAGGCGGGAGAGCCGTTAGCTAGCCAGTGCTGTTCTACTACTGGTAACGCTTGACGCTCCTTGGCTCGGGTTGTCCGCTCGGGTAACCCAGGTGTAGAACAAATACCCAGGATAAACCTAGTATAACAAAACCTCATGCTGGATCCCTAATAGGAGTGCTTATTTGCATCATGTTGCATTTGACTTAGGAGACACAACAAAGGGGTTGGGTCCGTCTAGGACAAGCGACCTGAAGTGAAAAGACCATCATGCTGCATCCTGTTTGTTTTATGCATTTATTTGCTTCAGACTTACATGCTGACCGGCTTATGAAAATTGGAAATACTGGAAAATCATGAAAAAAGAAAAAATAGCAGTGTAGAGAGATAACTACTTATTTTTATAAAATCAATGCCCAAGTAGTGTCAAAACTCTGCCAAAATTTTGAGAAAATGAAGAGAAAAAAGTGTTTTTTAGTGTAATTTATTTGAAAAACAAAAGAAAGAGTCGTGTTTTCAAAATCTAGTTTATTTTCTTCACCGAACTACGCGGGTCTGATTCTCACCGGATGTGAGATACGTAGGCAATCCTCATAAGTTCCGAACCCAATTTTGAGAAAATCAGAGAAAAAATTGAAAAGAAAAATACTCTTTAGATGCTTTTTTTGGTTTTTATAGAGTTAAACCCAAGAAAATGGATTTTTTGTATTAATAGTATATTTAATTAAAACCTAACCCCAGGTATGGATAAACAGGTGCACCGTGAGTGGGGAAAGAGGTAAGTCTGAAAAGAGGCCCAGGTCAGAAGGGATACCGGATTTTCTTATTGTTGTTCAGACACCGCTATTATTGTGGGATTGGTGGAGAGAATTTAAGGAATATGAGCGAAACCAGATAAAGAAGTACTTGGGATATTTGGTTCACATGATGACAATCAAGCCCAGGAGGGATGTGATCGAAGCTTTGATTCCGCACTGGGATCCTGAAAATAATGTTTTCCATTTTACTGACTGTGAAATGACTCCAACCTTGGAGGAAATAGCCCATTTCCAGGGGTAGGGCCGCAAGCTTCACCGTCAAAGACCCATAGTGCCAAAAAAGGTAAATGAGGGTAAATTTCTGAAGCTCCTGAACATAAATTACGGATAGTACGAAGGTTTAGGAGGCAAGTGGGTTAAGTTGGGATTTTTGTTTCACTTGTATGGACTAGAATGCAATTTCGAAAGTAATGTGAAAAAATTGAAATCAAAGGAAGACAAGGAAACATGGAATCCAGGCGTTAATCCCTTCTGGCAAGTCACATTTGTCAACCCTTTTCTGGTGATCATAAGCGTGATTGGGCCAACGCTCACTAAACTTAGAGATCGTAGGATGACAATAAAAATGCTCCAAAAACCATATCTGTAGCAAATGTTGTAGCCATCAAAGTTTCGTGCGCCCAATTTACATCCAATTAAAGCACGAAAAATAGAAGAATGAATCATAGGAACCAAAGTATAATCATCCCCTTTTGAGGTTAGAGCCTCAACTACACCTGCCAAGCGGATGTCAATGCGTCCTTCCCTTTTTGGAAAAAATACTCGCCCCAAAAAAGCAACCATAAATGCAAATCTTCTGTGTGAAACTACTCCTTACTTTTTCTGCCAAACAGATCACATGGAATTACGATTGGTTTTCCTCTAAAGAGATCATTTGTGAGTCTGCATACCATTCTTATTTGGTATTCATAGGATTGGATGGTGTTCAGCCTTATGCTCCACTTCGGGTAATGCGCCAACTTGCAAGACAACAGGAGGTGCCACCAGCACGAGACATGAGCAAGTTCTGTTATGATTTTGGTAAAGATCAACCTCGTGACGAAGAGGACAGTATGAAAATTTGGGATGCAAGAAAGGTTTCAGAGTTGAATGAGATGATAGAAGACCGAGATCGTTGAGAGGCAATCCTCAAATATATTACTTGGTTTCATGATTCTTCGTCGTTTAGAGATAAGCCTGAGGGGTCGAATAGGAGGAGAAATGATCAAAGAATTATAGAAAAGCTGAAAGAGAAATTGGATCATGCTCAGATGACCATAGCCAAACAACAAGCCCATCAGTAAGGCGGAGTTGCTCAGATTCGTTTGAATGTTGAGAAAAATTATCAATCTGCCTTGGGGGTCATGGATAAAGATCTAAAGCAGGCTAAAAATAAGGCAACTTGCTTACAAGAAGAACTGGAAAAGACGATTGGTTTAGCTAGAAGAGTTGAGGTGAACAAAAATGTTGAAATACATAAGTTGCAAGAAGATTTGAGTATCATTGAAGAGGATGCGCACCACCAACAATTGGAGTTTGATCGAAAGAAAGAGCAGTTTCAAACATGAAGGGCCCATGGATACGCTCAAAGAGTCAGCTTTCTGCACAATTAGAAGAAATAAAAAGGAAGAAGAGGGGCCATCAGCATACGAAGGCGTTAGTGGATGATTGAGAGTGGTGTGTTAAACCGTCGCATTGAAGAATATGAGGGATGCGAGGATCGCATGGGGCATGCCCTCAACACTACCCAGATGTGGCTGCAGAATTGTCATGTAAATATGGGGCAAGCTAGAGATCAAGTACTTCGGTTGGCAGAAAAAGAAGCATATGTTGATGATCTTCATCGTCATTTAGACAATGAGGAAGTTGGTCAACAATCACATGACCTCGTTCCACCGTTACCCGCGATGTTTCAGAGTTTGTACGAGACTTTGGGAGGAGAGTGGGGGCCAAGAGATGCAGACCATTGATGATATCAGTCTAAACTAGAAGGCCATCGAAGATCAAATTTTTAGTGCAGTCTGTTAGTTTTTAGTTTTATTTTTATTTTTCGCATTCGAGTCTTTTATTCTTATCAAAGTTTATTCCAGTCATGTTTATGTCTTTGGAGTCAATTTGTATATATTTTCTTTAAAAAAAATGAATAATAATTAAAAAAAATAAAAAAAAATAAAAAAAAAGTTTTATCGTCAGAACTATGCACGGTCTGATTCATGCGGGGACATCATACGTAGGCAATCCACATAAGATTCGACCACTACTAAAAAAAGAAAAAAAAATAAAATAAGGAAAGTTTTGGAAGCACTTAAAGAAGAGGCAAATAAAATAAGTCAGGATGATGCATGCGGTCAGAACAAAGACATGTAGAAATGGTTCAACTTCTTAGGAACATTGCATCCCAACATGCAAGTGCAATATGTGTTAAACTCTAACGCTAACTAAGTTTGTTTTTTTCCAGATTTCAAACAATTAGCTTGTTAGGACGTTCTGGCAGATTACCATTACCACACGAGATCCAAATGGCCAATTCCGAAAAGCATGTCTGGGTTGGACAAAAGTGCTGAAGAGGAAAAAATGGAAATGCAAACAATGAAGAAAGAAGTAGACATGTTGAGGCGACAGATAGCAGAAATGCATCTAGCCTGGGCTAGAGGGAAACCATTACCGACGCTTCCCAATGCCCCTACCCTCCCACCAGCTCAAATTCCGGAACATCCTCCCCCTGGTCCATCAACGAGCTTCCCAATTCACCAATACTATCAGGGGGAAACATGTCATGACCCAACTCCCAAACCCGGTCGTGATGACGCCACTCGTGAAGACAAGGCCAGCCAGACCATCTCTGAACACCAGTTAAACCAGTTAATCAGTTATATAACACTTCGAATATGATTAAATTAATATAAATACAACTCAATACAGCCCGACCGGGGTGTCACAGTCACGAGCATCTAGGTGGGTCATTATTACAATTTTAAAGTCTATAATACATAGAGTAAAATTTGGAAGACAAGAAGAAGAAGAATCTCGGTGCCGCGAACACCGGCGGTCACCTTGTTTAGCTACGGTAGCCATACCTTCAATCCGCTACTAACCCGCTACCGGGTGAACAGTACCTGCTACTGCACTCGAGGTGCAAGGAGTAAAGTGAGTACTTCCAACTCAGTGGTAATAAGTGCGAATAATATCCGAGCGATAAGAAAACACGTAGAGCACTCCAAAATGCGATAACAGACAGTACAACCCTTTTTTTTTGGAAAAATTAAAACCGTAACATCGAGGAAATTCATTAGAAAATCTCAAGCTCAGTTAAAATCCCTTTTGAAAGTATGCCATTTCGACAGTTGCAAAAAAATAAATTTCAACAAGTAGGAAATAATTAGAAATCTGCCCTCAGGCTCAGTATCAACCTCTCAGTGCAGTATCAGCCCCGCGGGCTCACTCCCAACTCCCCAAGTACAACCTCAGCCATCTCGGGCTCACTCCCAACTCACCAAGCACAATATCAGCCTCCTGGGCTCAGCACTCCTTAACATGTAACACCAGAGTATCTGGTCAACAAGGCAAGTAATAGCTTGTATGCCAATGATATATGAGTGCTAAATGTCATGCCACGTAGTATAAACAGGAGTGAATGCATGAACGCAATGCAATGCACATGACCGCTACGGCGTGTAGCCTGATCCATGGGTACCCTGCGCTCACTGGGGGTGTGTACAGACTCCGGAGGGGATCCTACAGCCCAAGCGTAATAATACTGCGGCGTGCAGTCCGATCCAGATAACATATCATTGTGGCGTGCAGTCCGATCCATATAATAAACTACTGCGGCGTGCAGTCCGATCCATGCAATATACTACTGCAGCGTGCAGTCCGATCCATGCAATATACTACAGCGGCGTGCAGTCCGATCCATGCAAGTATATGCATATGCACATATAACACTCGAGGCCTGAAAGCCGCCTCACATAACACTCGATGCCTGAAAGCCTCCTTACATCACTCTTCATGCCCTCAAAGTCCAAAATAGTCAAAAGCCCGTCGGGCATCCGTAAAACAATAATACTCAGCTCGAACAGTAGTTAAAATATCAGTTAAAACTCCAAGTTTGAGAAAAATATAGGTGAGTTCATGAAATAGTGTAAATCACATAGACTGAGTTCAAATAATATTTCAATAGTGAGGAAAACAATGATTATAGTTCATAAAGAGTTGAAATAATCGACAATAAGCCCCAAGTATGGCAATGAGGCCAAGTCATAACGATAACAACAATTATTTGCAAATACACGGTAAAAACCAACAACCGGGACGAACCAAGTCACTATCCCCAATTGTGCTCTACCCCACGCTCAGGTTCAGCGTGCAAGTCACCACAATACAACACTAAGATGTGCAAATCCGGGGTTTCAAACCCTCAGGATATCATTCCCAAGTATTACTCACCTTGAACCGGTGGAATTCCTCGCTCGCGGTTCCTTTGACCCTCAAATTGGTCTCCACACGCGTCGAATCTAACCAAAATCAGAACAAATACATTACAATATGCAAATGGGACAACACCTAATCAAAAATAATAGAAATATAACAAAAATCTCGAAACTAGCAAAACCCGAGCCCCGTGCCCACTTCTCAAAAAAATATGAAATTCACCTTTCCGGAATCCACATCTCGCCACGAATCCGTACATACCAAGAACCCCCAAATCCGATCACAAATGGCCCTTCAAATTCCAAATTTAGAATTTTTTACTTCAAGCCTTGATTTCTTACAATTTGGCTATATTTTCATGAATTTGTAGGATGATTCTTCAATAAAATCATGTATTTAACTCATAAAACTTACCTCCTATCGATTCCCAATGAAAACTCTTCAAAAGCTCCCAAGCTCGCCCAAAAAATGGACGAAATGAGCTTGGGTTCGCGACTGAAATGATTTTAACATTCTGTCTGGACCACTGTAGCTCCTTCTTTGCGATCGCATCAATCCCATTGCGATCGCATAGACCAAAAATTCTAGGCCCTGAAAATCCTCTTACGTGATCGCAGCATAGCCCACGCGATCGCAGAGAATTACCTTCCTCCTCTACGCGATTGCACGCCTTCACATGCGACTGCAGAACACTGCAACTCGACCTTACGCGATCGCAAACAACCTCACGCGATGGCACTGGCCAATCACCCAAACCTATGCGATCGCAGACCCCTTTACGCGATCTCTTAGAGCAAATCTGAGCCCCCTCCAATTCCTTCTATGCGACCGCAGTCCTAGGCTTACGATCGCGATGAACAATTTTGCCCTGCAAATTTCTGCTGCATTTTTCCAACTCAAAAATTCCCGTTACCCATCCGAAATCACCCCGAGGCCCTCGGGACCTCAACCAAAAGCACAGATATGTTCTATTAACTCATTCAAACTTGCTCGAATCATAAAATCACTATTGTTAACATCAAAATCGTCCATTTTCATCAAATTAAAGCTTAAGTTTCTTAAGAACTTCCGAATTGCACATTCGGTTAAAAACCCGACCAAATGACGTCTGAATGACCTGATAATTTGCAGACGTATCCAAAATCACCTAACGAAGCTACTGCAACTCTCAGAATCACATTCCGACCCTCAAATAAAAATATCACCTATCAACCGGAAATCGCCAAAATAGGCTAACTTCTTCACCGGACCTCCAAAATTACATCCGATTGCGCTCCTAAGCCTTAAATCATCACCCGGAGCTAACCGAATCATCGGAATTCAATTCCGAGCCCTCTAACTCACAAGTCAACATCCGGTTGACTTTTCCAATTTAAGTCTTCTTAAAAGAGACTAAGTGCCTCATTTCTTATCAAAATTGCTCCAATTTAATTCTAATGCACCCAATACTGATAATGAAACATAAAGCAATACCATAAGGGGGAAATAGGGAGATAAATCACGTGACGACGGGTCGGGTCGTCACATCCTCCCCAACTTAAACAAACGCTCGTCCTCGAGCGGACCCAGAGTTGTTTTAGAAGTTCACCAATAGTTGAATAACTTTACCATACATATAAACCGGGGTGATCCCACGTCATCCTGTCTCATATAGGTCTGACAACACAATATAACTGAAATTTTTCAACCCATTTAGTCCATAAACCATAGAACTACATTTCACCCTCTGAAATCTTACACAAGATCAGAACCTCACATTTTTAATCAGAACAAACCTGAACCAGCTGTAATAATCCATACCTGCAACCTCGGCTGCAATTACATGATATACCACAGAACTCCAACACATGCAGCGATAACTTCCATTCACAAAAGCTGCCCACGACAACCAAATATCGATAGAAAATCTCTTGTTAGATAAAGTTTCATTTCAATACCTTCATATACTGCCAACGGTAATTGAATACGCGATATACTGAACCCACCTCTCAGATCAACCATTCATGAATCCATTTCCCTCTTCACTGATACTACAACAGATTCCTGTGCCAAACCTTGATATTACCTTTCTAACAAGCTGAAATGAAGTATGTTCGTACTCATTAATGACTCCAATGATCACCTCGAATTCAACACACCACTCTGGTGATATGACATCTCATCACAGGCCTAAGCCACAACTTGTATAATCTGCGCACCAATGATGGGCGGTCTGAACATACTCAAATCATGACAAATGACTCAAATAAATGAGTTGTTGCTCAAACTCCTCAGTACCATCACAACACAAGGCTGGGACCCCATCCCACATCATAGAAATAGAGTGCCTGAATT